>OV815302.1:18762500-18830998 GCA_929108375.1 Gymnoscelis rufifasciata | reverse complement strand
AACCAACCACCAACCTAACCTAACCTAACCTAACCTAACCTACAACCAACCTAACCAACCTAACCTAACCTAACCTAACCACCTACCTAACCTAACCTAACCTAACCTACCTAACACCTAACCTAACCTAACCTAACCAACCTAACCTAACCTAACCAACCTAACCTAAACCTAACCAACCTAACCTAACCTAACCTAACCTAACCTAACCTAACCAAACCTAACCTAACCTAACCACCTAACCTAACCTAACACCCAACCTAACCTAACCTAACCTAACCTAACCTAACCTAACCTAACCTAACCTAACCAAACCTAACCTAACCTAACCTAACCTAACCTAACCTAACCTAACCTAACCTAACCTAACCTAACCTAACCCTAACCTACCCTAACCTAACCAACCTAACCAACCTAACCAACCTAACCTAACCTAACCAACCTAACCTAACCTAACCTAACCTACCCTAACCTAACCTAACCTAACCTAACCTAACCTACCTAACCTAACCTAACCTAACCTAACCTAACCCTAACCTAACCTAACCTAACCTAACCTAACCTAACCTAACCTAACCTAACCTAACCTAACCTAACTAACCTAACCTAACCTAACTAACCTAACCTAACCTAACCTAACCTAACCTACACCTAACCTAACCTAACCTAACCAACCTAACCTAACCTAACCTAACCTAACCTAACCTAACCTAACCTAACCTAACCTAACCTAACCTAACCTAACCTAACCTAACCTAACCTAACCTAACCTAACCTAACCTAACCTAACCTAACCTAACCTAACCTAACCTAACCTAACCTAACCTAACCTAACCTAACCTAACCTAACCTAACCTAACCTAACCTAACCTAACCTAACCTAACTAACCTAACCTAACCTAACCTAACCTAACCTAACACCTAACCTAACCTAACCTAACCTAACCTAACCTAACCTAACCTAACCTAACCTAACCTAACCTAACCTAACCTAACCTAACCTAACCTAACCTAACCTAACCTAACCTAACCTAACCTAACCTAACCTAACCTAACCTAACCTAACCTAACCTAACCTACCTAACCTAACCTAACCTAACCTAACCTAACCTAACCTAACCTAACCTAACCTAACCTAACCTAACCTAACCTAACCTAACCTAACCTAACCTAACCTAACCTAACCTAACCTAACCTAACCTAACCTAACCTAACCTAACCTAACCTAACCTAACCTAACCTAACCTAACCTAACCTAACCTAACCTAACCTAACCTAACCTAACCTAACCTAACCTAACCTAACCTAACCTAACCTAACCTAACCTAACCTAACCTAACCTAACCTAACCTAACCTAACCTAACCTAACCTAACCATCAGTCGTTGCCCAGACGCTCCCGGGAGCAGTCGGGTTTCTTCTCCTCTCCTCCAGTATTTTCAGTATTTTCGGTACTGCAACCTCTCTCTTCTTAAATCAAGTTTGTCCACTTCGTCCAGTAATATTGCACATTTCTCGTACTGTACTGACCGTACTTATCGACCGGTCACGGTCACTTGGATTGCAGTGTTTATATCAAGTGACTGGTCAGTTAGGTCACAGTCTTCATACAGTTCGTCCACAATCGTTCACTTCATACAGTCATATTGTACTCGGAGTACAGCGATTGTACCAATCGACCGGTCACAGTCACTTGGATTGCAGTGTCTATACAAAGTGACCGCAACATCAAGAAACGGAAAAGAATAAACAAACTGTATAGAGTGTACACTTTGACTGTGAACTTATCAACCCATACGAATTGCACTAAGTATACCACAAGAATACATCAATATGGCTGACGATTCCACATCGAATATCCTTTGTTACGATAAAGATACAATAGACACTCAAGCTTTTGATGAAGTTACACAACCCACAATCAATAAAGATCACATTCGCTCTTATGCCATGCGGACCAATGAAGAGGAAGACGAATATGCATCCGCTATTGAAGACGATGATGACCCTATCCAGATCATACAAAGCAAAGCAAAAACTTTCACCAAATTTATTCTTCACAAAATACAGGAAGGGAAAAGCCTAACAAAAGTCAACAAATCTGCGATCATTTCCGCCGTTGAAGATTTCCAAGCTTTCATGGACAGCCAAATTACTATCAAACCTATTAAATCCGACACCTCTAAGAGAATGGAAAAAGTCACTACTGAAGATAAAAATAACATTGTCGAAACTATAAAAAGTGTTCTTAAAGACGAATTCTCCAAACTTAAATCCTTAAATAAACACAGCGAGCCATCCAAAACTCTCAATAAAACCAATATCGGAGTAAAAACTCCCTACAAGCCAGCACTCATAATATCGACTAAGGAATTAGCATCCAATCACAATGCAACAATCCAAGCATGGCACAGAAGTGTCTCATTCGAAGACACTAACTACTCTCCTGCAGGTATAAAACACATAGCTAATAACAAAATTGTAATTCAAATGGACAATGCAGAACAGAGAGATGCCGTCATACAGAAAACTAAACAACCACACAGTGAAGTCAACGCAGAACCAACAAAAACTCTAAAACCAATGATAATACTCAAAGGGATATCAAGATCCACCAAACCCGACTCAATCACTGACATCATCTGCCGGCAAAACGACTGTATCAATACCACCAATGATAACGGATGTGACGAAATCGCACTCAAATTTCTGAAAAGAAACAAAAATCCAAACCTCTACAACGCAGTTTTTATGGTCTCCCCAACCCTATGGAGGGCCATTATTGAATGTGGTAAGCTCAACATCAATCACCAACGCGTCCATGTCGAGGATCATCCACCCCTACTTCAATGCTTCAATTGCCTGAAATTTGGACACACCAGAACCAAATGCAACCAGAACAACTCAATCTGCTCACACTGCGCGTCGAAGACCCATTGTTTCAAGGACTGCCCACATAAAGAAGACACATCAAAAACAGATTGCTACAATTGCAAATCCTTTAACTCCGAAAAGAACATCACAGGCAGGAGCACCGCTCACTCCGCAACATCATTCACCTGCCCTCGGGTAAGACACATGACCAACAAGATCTGCTCCCAAATAGACTATGGATTGTAAACAAATTAAAATCAGTAACCATAAACATATAGTATAAGTTATCCATAGATCTAGCAATAAAACTGAACCAATCTTTTACCGTGCGATTCATACTTCTCGCAACAGACAAAACACCTGAACGTTGCGGGCTGTACGGACCTGTACCTGACTGTACAAATTGTATCTATCCACCCGACTCAATCACGCATTTGACTCCTAAGCAATCTGTACAGTTTTGTACTGTAAATGTACAGAATGTACAAAATTACCACTTAAGTACCAACTATATTAAACCCCACATTTTGTAAATAGTCATTTTATCTTGTGTACTCTTTATGCAATTTGAACAATTATAAAAAAAAAAAAAAAAAAAAAAAAATAAAAAAAAAATAAAAAAAACTTTATTATAATCGCATTGTAATACATATATAACTTCTAGCTTGATTTTAAATATTAGCCATAAGACCTAGTATAAGTCAGTGTCACATAACTTTGATTCCTTGACCCGTGCAGTTCGTATAGTACCCAACAGACAAAATTATACAATAGTACGAACTGTACGGACTGTACAATTTTTTCAATTTTAATTTTATAAGCATAAACGACCCCACTTAAGCAATATTGTAAATTATGCACTTTCTCAAATTTTGTTAAAAGCCTTTCTATCCTTTATAATCCATATGTCAAACTCATGGCATTGCGAGTGGTATGGACCTCACTAATTGTACCTATCTACCCGGACTAAATCACTCAACACTGTCTCATTTGACTGGTAAAACCGTATAGTCCATACAGTTCCCAAGGCATACAATTAACAAAAGACACGAACTGCATGGACTGTACTAACTATTCACTCTTATTAATTATTTAAGCAACCCCATTTATGTAAAATCGTGCAGTCTGTTCAGCTAGCAATAAACAACATAATCAATACACGCGATCTGTACAGACTGCTCGAATAGACCCAATGATTTGAAACATATAAGTAACTTTGTACTGCAGATGCGTGCAGCCGGTACAGTTTGGTAACTCACCAGTACAAACAGCACGGGCTGGACGTTTTGCAGTGAACTGTACGGAATGTACAAAATCGACACTTTTATTTAAATTTTTTATTTTTTAAACATGAACGACCCAACTTAAGCCAGTACGTATATTCTGCACTTTCTCAAATTTTGTAAATAGTTACTCCATCTCTAATACTCCGCATGTCAAACTCATTCATCCGTGCGGTTTGTACAGCCCGAAATATACAAAACATCTTGGCATTGCGAGCGGTACAGACCACACAAATTGTACCTATCTACCCGGACTAAATCACTCACCACTGTCTCATTTGACCGGTAAAACCGTGCAGTCCATACAGTTCCCAAGACATACAATTAACAAAAGACACGAACTGCATGGACTGTACTAACTATTCACCCTTATTTATTATTTAAGCAACCCCATTTATGTAAAATCGTGCAGTCTGTTCAGCTAGCAATAAACAACATAATCAATACACGCAATCTGTACAGACTGCTCGAATTGACCCATGGATTTAAAACATATCATATGTAACTTTGTACTGCAGAAGCGTGCAGCCGGTGCAGTTTGGTCACTTACTGGTACAAAAAGCACCGGCTGGACGAATAGCAGTAAACATAATAAATTTTATTTTTGTTATCTAATCTTCAAAAAAAAATTATTACTCATTGTAAAATATAGTTAAGGGCGAGGTGTATCCCATTAGCGCCGGACCCTTAACAGATTTATTATCAAATAAAGAAAGAATAAAAAAAAAAAAAAAAAACAAACCACCCAACCCTAACCAACCAACCTAACCTAACCTAACCTAACCTACCTACCACAAACCTAACCTAACCTAACCTAACCTACCAACCAACCTAACCTAACACTAACCTAACCTACACCTAACCTAACCAAACCTAACCTAACCTACCCTAACCAAACCTAACCTAACCAACCTACACCTAACCTAACCTACCACCTAACCTAACCTAACCTAACCTAACCTAACCTAACCTAACCTAACCTAACCTAACCTAACCTAACCTAACCTAACCTAACCTAACCTAACCTAACCTAACCTAACCTAACCTAACCTAACCTAACCTAACCTAACCTAACCTAACCTAACCTAACCTAACCTAACCTAACCTAACCTAACCTAACCTAACCTAACCTAACCTAACCTAACCTAACCTAACCTAACCTAACCTAACCTAACCTAACCTAACCTAACCTAACCTAACCTAACCTAACCTAACCTAACCTAACCTAACCTAACCTAACCTAACCTAACCTAACCTAACCTAACCTAACCTAACCTAACCTAACCTAACCTAACCTAACCTAACCTAACCTAACCTAACCTAACCTAACCTAACCTAACCTAACCTAACCTAACCTAACCTAACCTAACCTAACCTAACCTAACCTAACCTAACCTAACCTAACCTAACCTAACCTAACCTAACCTAACCTAACCTAACCTAACCTAACCTAACCTAACCTAACCTAACCTAACCTAACCTAACCTAACCTAACCTAACCTAACCTAACCTAACCTAACCTAACCTAACCTAACCTAACCTAACCTAACCTAACCTAACCTAACCTAACCTAACCTAACCTAACCTAACCTAACCTAACCTAACCTAACCTAACCTAACCTAACCTAACCTAACCTAACCTAACCTAACCTAACCTAACCTAACCTAACCTAACCTAACCTAACCTAACCTAACCTAACCTAACCTAACCTAACCTAACCTAACCTAACCTAACCTAACCTAACCTAACCTAACCTAACCTAACCTAACCTAACCTAACCTAACCTAACCTAACCTAACCTAACCTAACCTAACCTAACCTAACCTAACCTAACCTAACCTAACCTAACCTAACCTAACCTAACCTAACCTAACCTAACCTAACCTAACCTAACCTAACCTAACCTAACCTAACCTAACCTAACCTAACCTAACCTAACCTAACCTAACCTAACCTAACCTAACCTAACCTAACCTAACCTAACCTAACCTAACCTAACCTAACCTAACCTAACCTAACCTAACCTAACCTAACCTAACCTAACCTAACCTAACCTAACCTAACCTAACCTAACCTAACCTAACCTAACCTAACCTAACCTAACCTAACCTAACCTAACCTAACCTAACCTAACCTAACCTAACCTAACCTAACCTAACCTAACCTAACCTAACCTAACCTAACCTAACCTAACCTAACCTAACCTAACCTAACCTAACCTAACCTAACCTAACCTAACCTAACCTAACCTAACCTAACCTAACCTAACCTAACCTAACCTAACCTAACCTAACCTAACCTAACCTAACCTAACCTAACCAAATCTAACCTAACCTAAGAAAGTTGGTTTAATTGGGTTAATAGTACGGAAGTAAATATTTCTTCTTGGTTGAATTATTTTAGTGTAAGATGATGGTAATCAAAATTAAGATAATCAGATTAAGTTGATAGGTTTCGATGTATGAGTTTTGTTATTGGAATTGAAGTTTTTTTTTTGTATTTTATTTATAAAGTGAACTTTATGGACTGCAATTCTTTGCAGCTATACTATAGTTGTATGGAGTGTCAGTCTATAAGGTTAATGATTTCATATTATGTGTTACAATGATAGGAACAAAATGTTGTCGCATAATAATAGCGACAGTAAATGAAGGATAAGTCATAGCTGTCGGTCATGTTGTTGACAAATGGCAGGCTTTATAGGAAAAAAAAAAAAAAAAAACCTAACCTACCTAACCTAAGAAAGTTGGTTTAATTGGGTTAATAGTACGGAAGTAAATATTTCTTTTTGGTTGAATTATTTTAGTGTAAGATGATGGTAATCAAAATTAAGATAATCAGATTAAGTTGATAGGTTTAGATGAATCTACATGTATGAGTTTTGTTATTGGAATTGAAGTTTTTTTTTTGTATTTTATTTATAAAGTGAACTTTATGGACTGCGATTCTTTGCAGCTATACTATAGTTGTATGGAGTGTCAGTCTATAAGGTTAATGATTTCATATTATGTGTTACAATGATAGGAACAAAACGTTGGACAGTAAATGAAGGATAAATCATAGCCGTCGGTCATGTTGTTGACAAATGGCAGGCTTTTTAGGAAAAAAAAAAAAAAAAAAAAAAAACCTAACCTAACCTAACCAAACCTAACCTAACCTAAGAAAGTTGGTTTAATTGGGTTAAAAGTACGGAAGTAAATATTTCTTTTTGGTTGAATTATTTTAGTGTAAGATGAGGGTAATCAAAATTAAGATAATCAGATTAAGTTGATAGGTTTAGATGAATCTACATGTATGAGTTTTGTTATTGGAATTGAAGTTTTTTTTTTGTATTTTATTTATAAAGTGAACTTTATGGACTGCGATTCTTTGCAGCTATACTATAGTTGTATGGAGTGTCAGTCTATAAGGTTAATGATTTCATATTATGTGTTACAATGATAGGAACAAAACGTTGGACAGTAAATGAAGGATAAGTCATAGCCGTCGGTCATGTTGTTGACAAATGGCAGTCTTTTTAGGAAAAAAAAAAAAAAAAAAAAAAACCTAACCTAACCTAAGAAAGTTGGTTTAATTGGGTTAATAGTACGGAAGTAAATATTTTTTTTTGGTTGAATTATTTTAGTGTAAGATGATGGTAATCAAAATTAAGATAATCAGATTAAGTTGATAGGTTTAGATGTATCTACATGTATGAGTTTTGTTATTGGAATTGAAGTTTTTTTTTTGTATTTTATTTATAAAGTGAACTTTATGGACTGCGATTCTTTGCAGCTTTACTATAGTTGTATGGAGTGTCAGTCTATAAGGTTAATGATTTCATATTATGTGTTACAATGATAGGAACAAAACGTTGGACAGTAAATGAAGGATAAGTCATAGCCGTCGGTCATGTTGTTGACAAATGGCAGGCTTTTTAGGAAAAAAAAAAAAACCTAACCTAACCTAACCTAACCTAACCAAATCTAACCTAACCTAAGAAAGTTGGTTTTATTGGGTTAAAAGTACGGAAGTAAATATTTCTTTTTGGTTGAATTATTTTAGTGTAAGATGAGGGTAATCAAAATTAAGATAATCAGATTAAGTTGATAGGTTTAGATGAATCTACATGTATGAGTTTTGTTATTGGAATTGAAGTTTTTTTTTTGTATTTTATTTATAAAGTGAACTTTATGGACTGCGATTCTTTGCAGCTATACTATAGTTGTATGGAGTGTCAGTCTATAAGGTTAATGATTTCATATTATGTGTTACAATGATAGGAACAAAACGTTGGACAGTAAATGAAGGATAAGTCATAGCCGTCGGTCATGTTGTTGACAAATGGCAGTCTTTTTAGGAAAAAAAAAAAAAAAAAAAAAAACCTAACCTAACCTAAGAAAGTTGGTTTAATTGGGTTAATAGTACGGAAGTAAATATTTCTTTTTGGTTGAATTATTTTAGTGTAAGATGATGGTAATCAAAATTAAGATAATCAGATTAAGTTGATAGGTTTAGATGTATCTACATGTATGAGTTTTGTTATTGGAATTGAAGTTTTTTTTTAACTATTAACCCAATTAAACCAACTTTCTTAGGTTAGGTTAGGTTTGGTTAGGTTAGGTTAGGTTAGGTTAGGTTTTTTTTTTTTTTTTTTTTCCTAAAAAGCCTGCCATTTGTCAACAACATGACCGACGGCTATGACTTATCCTTCATTTACTGTCCAACGTTTTGTTCCTATCATTGTAACACATAATATGAAATCATTAACCTTATAGACTGACACTCCATACAACTATAGTATAGCTGCAAAGAATCGCAGTCCATAAAGTTCACTTTATAAATAAAATACAAAAAAAAAAAAAAAAAAATCCAATAACAAAACTCATACATATAGATTCATCTAAACCTATCAACTTAATCTGATTATCTTAATTTTGATTACCCTCATCTAACACTAAAATATTTCAACCAAAAAGAAATATTTACTTCCGTACTATTAACCCAATTAAACCAACTTTCTTAGGTTAGATAGGTAAGGTTTTTTTTTTTTTTTTTTTTTCTTAAAATGCCTGCCATTTGTCAACAACATGACCGACGGCTATGACTTATCCTTCATTTACTGTCCAACATTTTGTTCCTATCATTGTAACACATAATATGAAATCATTAACCTTATAGACTGACACTCCATACAACTATAGTATAGCTGCAAAGAATTGCAGTCCATAAAGTTCACTTTATAAATAAAATACAAAAAAAAAAAAAAATCCAATAACAAAACTCATACATATAGATTCATCTAAACCTATCAACTTAATCTGATTATCTTAAATTTGATTACCCTCATCTGACACTAAAATAATTCAACCAAAAAGAAATATTTACTTCCGTACTTTTAACCCAATAAAACCAACTTTCTTAGGTTAGGTTAGATTTGGTTAGGTTAGGTTAGGTTAGGTTAGGTTTTTTTTTTTTTTCCTTAAAAGCCTGCCATTTGTCAACAACATGACCGACGGCTATGACTTATCCTTCATTTACTGTCCAACGTTTTGTTCCTATCATTGTAACACATAATATGAAATCATTAACCTTATAGACTGACACTCCATACAACTATAGTAAAGCTGCAAAGAATCGCAGTCCATAAAGTTCACTTTATAAATAAAATACAAAAAAAAAACTTCAATTCCAATAACAAAACTCATACATGTAGATACATCTAAACCTATCAACTTAATCTGATTATCTTAATTTTGATTACCATCATCTTACACTAAAATAATTCAACCAAAAAGAAATATTTACTTCCGTACTATTAACCCAATTAAACCAACTTTCTTAGGTTAGGTTAGGTTTTTTTTTTTTTTTTTTTTTTTCCTAAAAAGACTGCCATTTGTCAACAACATGACCGACGGCTATGACTTATCCTTCATTTACTGTCCAACGTTTTGTTCCTATCATTGTAACACATAATATGAAATCATTAACCTTATAGACTGACACTCCATACAACTATAGTATAGCTGCAAAGAATCGCAGTCCATAAAGTTCACTTTATAAATAAAATACAAAAAAAAAACTTCAATTCCAATAACAAAACTCATACAAGGAGATTCATCTAAACCTATCAACTTAATCTGATTATCTTAATTTTGATTACCCTCATCTTACACTAAAATAATTCAACCAAAAAGAAATATTTACTTCCGTACTTTTAACCCAATTAAACCAACTTTCTTAGGTTAGGTTAGGTTTGGTTAGGTTAGGTTAGGTTTTTTTTTTTTTTTTTTTTTTTTCCTAAAAAGCCTGCCATTTGTCAACAACATGACCGACGGCTATGATTTATCCTTCATTTACTGTCCAACGTTTTGTTCCTATCATTGTAACACATAATATGAAATCATTAACCTTATAGACTGACACTCCATACAACTATAGTATAGCTGCAAAGAATCGCAGTCCATAAAGTTCACTTTATAAATAAAATACAAAAAAAAAACTTCAATTCCAATAACAAAACTCATACATGTAGATACATCTAAACCTATCAACTTAATCTGATTATCTTAATTTTGATTACCATCATCTTACACTAAAATAATTCAACCAAAAAGAAATATTTACTTCCGTACTATTAACCCAATTAAACCAACTTTCTTAGGTTAGGTAGGTTAGGTTTTTTTTTTTTTTTTTCCTATAAAGCCTGCCATTTGTCAACAACATGACCGACAGCTATGACTTATCCTTCATTTACTGTCGCTATTATTATGCGACAACATTTTGTTCCTATCATTGTAACACATAATATGAAATCATTAACCTTATAGACTGACACTCCATACAACTATAGTATAGCTGCAAAGAATTGCAGTCCATAAAGTTCACTTTATAAATAAAATACAAAAAAAAAACTTCAATTCCAATAACAAAACTCATACATCGAAACCTATCAACTTAATCTGATTATCTTAATTTTGATTACCATCATCTTACACTAAAATAATTCAACCAAGAAGAAATATTTACTTCCGTACTATTAACCCAATTAAACCAACTTTCTTAGGTTAGGTTAGATTTGGTTAGGTTAGGTTAGGTTAGGTTAGGTTTTTTTTTTTTTTTTTTTTTTTTAATAAGCCTACCATTTGTCAACAACATGACCGACGGCTATGACTTATCCTTCATTTACTGTCCAACATTTTGTTCCTATCATTGTAACACATAATATAAAATCATTAACATTATAGACTGACACTCCATACAACTATAGTATAGCTGCAAAGAATCGCAGTCCATAAAGTTCACTTTAAAAATAAAATACAAAAAAAAAAGCTGTGTGTGCGATTCACACACGATAGAAGTGAAACTTCAGTAAATCGACGAAAGAATAAGAAGAATAAAAAATATAAAAAGGTGTGTGTGCGATTCACACACGATAGAAGCGAAACTTCAGTAAATCGACGAAAGAATAAGAAGAATAAAAAAAAAAGTGTGTGTGTGTCAGCTACGACGCACGATTGGAGTCTACTACTTAGGTACGAACTAGTATTATGATATATATCGAATAGAAAAAAAGGGTAAATGAACGCATCTGCTAAAATGATAAGAGAAACAAACATATAGGTATCTGTAATTATTCGGATTATTTATATTACTTCAATAAAGCGTATTACATAAAGTATGTTACAAAATAATATAAATAAAATCGAAAATCGAAATAAAAGTCTCTTACCATTTCCGTTTCATCTTTTTGCATCCGGTTTGAAATCACTACGATTCTATAGAAGTTTCACTTCAAAAAAAAAAAAAAAACCTTACCTAACCAAACCTAACCTAACCTAAGAAAGTTGGTTTAATTGGGTTAATAGTACGGAAGTAAATATTTCTTTTTGGTTGAATTATTTTAGTGTCAGATGAGGGTAATCAAATTTAAGATAATCAGATTAAGTTGATAGGTTTAGATGAATCTATATGTATGAGTTTTGTTATTGGATTTTTTTTTTTTTTTTGTATTTTATTTATAAAGTGAACTTTATGGACTGCAATTCTTTGCAGCTATACTATAGTTGTATGGAGTGTCAGTCTATAAGGTTAATGATGTCATATTATGTGTTACAATGATAGTAACAAAACGTTGGACAGTAAATGAAGGATAAGTCATAGCCGTCGGTCATGTTGTTGACAAATGGCAGGCTTTTTAGGAAAAAAAAAAAAAAAAAAAAAAACCTTACCTACCTAACCTAAGAAAGTTGGTTTAATTGGGTTAATAGTACGGAAGTAAATATTTCTTTTTGGTTGAATTATTTTAGTGTAAGATGATGGTAATCAAAATTAAGATAATCAGATTAAGTTGATAGGTTTAGATGTATCACATGTATGAGTTTTGTTATTGGAATTTAAGTTTTTTTTTGTATTTTATTTATAAAGTGAACTTTATGGACTGCAATTCTTTGCAGCTATACTATAGTTGTATGGAGTGTCAGTCTATAAGGTTAATGATTTCATATTATGTGTTACAATGATAGGAACAAAACGTTGGACAGTAAATGAAGGATAAGTCATAGCCGTCGGTCATGTTGTTGACAAAAGGCAGGCTTTTTAGGAAAAAAAAAAAAAAAAAAAAACCTAACCTACCTTACCTAAGAAAGTTGGTTTAATTGGGTTAATAGTACGGAAGTAAATATTTCTTTTTGGTTGAATTATTTTAGTGTAAGATGAGGGTAATCAAAATTAAGATAATCAGATTAAGTTGATAGGTTTAGATGAATCTACATGTATGAGTTTTGTTATTGGAATTGAAGTTTTTTTGAAGTGAAACTTCTATAGAATCGTAGTGATTTCAAACCGGATGCAAAAAGATGAAACGGAAATGGTAAGAGACACAAATACAATGCTTTATTTAAATTTCTTTGCGCGATACTTTGTAGTTGAGACTAAGAAGTATCGCGCAAAGAGGTATTGCTGTATTTTATTAATATTATTTGTAACATACTTTATGTAATACGCTTTATTGAAGTAATATAAATAATCCGAATAATTACAGATATAATTATGTTTGTTTCTCTTATTATTTTAGCAGATGCGTTCATTTACCCTTTTTTTCTATTCGATATATATCATAATTATAGTTCGCAAGTAGTAGACTCCAATCGTGCGTCGTAGCTGACACACACACACTTTTGAAGTGAAACTTCTATAGAATCGTAGTGATTTCAAACCGGATGCAAAAAGATGAAACGGAAATGGTAAGAGACACAAATACAATGCTTTATTTAAATTTCTTTGCGCGATACTTCGTAGTTGAGACTACGAAGTATCGCGCAAAGAGGTATTGCTGTATTTTATTTATATTATTTTGTAACATACTTTATGTAATACGCTTTATTGAAGTAATATAAATAATCCGAATAATTACAGATATATGTTTGTTTCTCTTATCATTTTAGCAGATGCGTTAATTTACCCTTTTTTTCTATTCGATATATATCCTAAGTAAGTTCGTAAGTAGTAGACTCCAATCGTGCGTCGTAGCTGACACACACACACTTTTTTTTTTATTCTTCTTATTCTTTCGTCGATTTACTGAAGTTTCGCTTCTATCGTGTGTGAATCGCACACACACCTTTTTATATTTTTGAAGTGAAACTTCTATAGAATCGTAGTGATTTCAAACCGGATGCAAAAAGATGAAACGGAAATGGTAAGATACACAAATACAATGCTTTATTTTAATTTAAAAAGAGGAGAGGAAAGTTTTAAAGAGGTATTGCTGTATTTTATTTATATTATTTTGTAACATACTTTATGTAATACACTTTATTGAAGTAATATAAATAATCCGAATAATTACAGATACCTATATGTTTGTTTCTCTTATCATTTTAGCAGATACGTTAATTTACCCTTTTTTTCTATTCGATATATATCCTAAGTAAGTTCGTAAGTAGTAGACTCCAATCGTGCGTCGTAGCTGACACACACACACATTTTTTTTTATTCTTCTTATCCTTTCGTCGATTTACTGAAGTTTCGCTTCTATCGTGTGTGAATCGCACACACACCTTTTTTTTATTCTTCTTATTCTTTCGTCGATTTACTGAAGTTTCACTTCTATCGTGTGTGAATCGCACACACAGCTTTTTTTTTTGTATTTTAATTTTAAAGTGAACTTTATGGACTGCGATTCTTTGCAGCTATACTATAGTTGTATGGAGTGTCAGTCTATAATGTTAATGATTTCATATTATGTGTTACAATGATAGGAACAAAATGTTGGACAGTAAATGAAGGATAAGTCATAGCCGTCGGTCATGTTGTTGACAAATGGTAGGCTTATTAAGAAAAAAAAAAAAAAAAAAAAACCTAACCTAACCTAACCTAACCTAAGAAAGTTGGTTTAATTGGGTTAATAGTACGGAAGTAAATATTTCTTCTTGGTTGAATTATTTTAGTGTAAGATGATGGTAATCAAAATTAAGATAATCAGATTAAGTTGATAGGTTTCGATGTATGAGTTTTGTTATTGGAATTGAAGTTTTTTTTTTGTATTTTATTTATAAAGTGAACTTTATGGACTGCAATTCTTTGCAGCTATACTATAGTTGTATGGAGTGTCAGTCTATAAGGTTAATGATTTCATATTATGTGTTACAATGATAGGAACAAAATGTTGTCGCATAATAATAGCGACAGTAAATGAAGGATAAGTCATAGCTGTCGGTCATGTTGTTGACAAATGGCAGGCTTTATAGGAAAAAAAAAAAAAAAAAACCTAACCTACCTAACCTAAGAAAGTTGGTTTAATTGGGTTAATAGTACGGAAGTAAATATTTCTTTTTGGTTGAATTATTTTAGTGTAAGATGATGGTAATCAAAATTAAGATAATCAGATTAAGTTGATAGGTTTAGATGTATCTACATGTATGAGTTTTGTTATTGGAATTGAAGTTTTTTTTTTGTATTTTATTTATAAAGTGAACTTTATGGACTGCGATTCTTTGCAGCTATACTATAGTTGTATGGAGTGTCAGTCTATAAGGTTAATGATTTCATATTATGTGTTACAATGATAGGAACAAAACGTTGGACAGTAAATGAAGGATAAATCATAGCCGTCGGTCATGTTGTTGACAAATGGAAGGCTTTTTAGGAAAAAAAAAAAAAAAAAAAAAAACCTAACCTAACCTAACCAAACCTAACCTAACCTAAGAAAGTTGGTTTAATTGGGTTAAAAGTACGGAAGTAAATATTTCTTTTTGGTTGAATTATTTTAGTGTAAGATGAGGGTAATCAAAATTAAGATAATCAGATTAAGTTGATAGGTTTAGATGAATCTACATGTATGAGTTTTGTTATTGGAATTGAAGTTTTTTTTTTGTATTTTATTTATAAAGTGAACTTTATGGACTGCGATTCTTTGCAGCTATACTATAGTTGTATGGAGTGTCAGTCTATAAGGTTAATGATTTCATATTATGTGTTACAATGATAGGAACAAAACGTTGGACAGTAAATGAAGGATAAGTCATAGCCGTCGGTCATGTTGTTGACAAATGGCAGTCTTTTTAGGAAAAAAAAAAAAAAAAAAAAAAACCTAACCTAACCTAAGAAAGTTGGTTTAATTGGGTTAATAGTACGGAAGTAAATATTTCTTTTTGGTTGAATTATTTTAGTGTAAGATGATGGTAATCAAAATTAAGATAATCAGATTAAGTTGATAGGTTTAGATGTATCTACATGTATGAGTTTTGTTATTGGAATTGAAGTTTTTTTTTTGTATTTTATTTATAAAGTGAACTTTATGGACTGCGATTCTTTGCAGCTTTGCTATAGTTGTATGGAGTGTCAGTCTATAAGGTTAATGATTTCATATTATGTGTTACAATGATAGGAACAAAACGTTGGACAGTAAATGAAGGATAAGTCATAGCCGTCGGTCATGTTGTTGACAAATGGCAGGCTTTTTAGGAAAAAAAAAAAAAAAAAAAAAAAACCTAACCTAACCTAACCAAACCTAACCTAACCTAAGAAAGTTGGTTTAATTGGGTTAAAAGTACGGAAGTAAATATTTCTTTTTGGTTGAATTATTTTAGTGTAAGATGAGGGTAATCAAAATTAAGATAATCAGATTAAGTTGATAGGTTTAGATGAATCTACATGTATGAGTTTTGTTATTGGATTTTTTTTTTTTTTTGTATTTTATTTATAAAGTGAACTTTATGGACTGCAATTCTTTGCAGCTATACTATAGTTGTATGGAGTGTCAGTCTATAAGGTTAATGATTTCATATTATGTGTTACAATGATAGGAACAAAATGTTGGACAGTAAATGAAGGATAAGTCATAGCCGTCGGTCATGTTGTTGACAAATGGCAGGCATTTTAGGAAAAAAAAAAAAAAAAAAAAAACCTTACCTATCTAACCTAAGAAAGTTGGTTTAATTGGGTTAATAGTACGGAAGTAAATATTTCTTTTTGGTTGAAATATTTTAGTGTTAGATGAGGGTAATCAAAATTAAGATAATCAGATTAAGTTGATAGGTTTAGATGAATCTATATGTATGAGTTTTGTTATTGGATTTTTTTTTTTTTTTTTTGTATTTTATTTATAAAGTGAACTTTATGGACTGCGATTCTTTGCAGCTATACTATAGTTGTATGGAGTGTCAGTCTATAAGGTTAATGATTTCATATTATGTGTTACAATGATAGGAACAAAACGTTGGACAGTAAATGAAGGATAAGTCATAGCCGTCGGTCATGTTGTTGACAAATGGCAGGCTTTTTAGGAAAAAAAAAAAAAAAAAAAAAACCTAACCTAACCTAACCTAACCAAACCTAACCTAACCTAAGAAAGTTGGTTTAATTGGGTTAATAGTTAAAAAAAAACTTCAATTCCAATAACAAAACTCATACATGTAGATACATCTAAACCTATCAACTTAATCTGATTATCTTAATTTTGATTACCATCATCTTACACTAAAATAATTCAACCAAAAAGAAATATTTACTTCCGTACTATTAACCCAATTAAACCAACTTTCTTAGGTTAGGTTAGGTTTTTTTTTTTTTTTTTTTTTTCCTAAAAAGACTGCCATTTGTCAACAACATGACCGACGGCTATGACTTATCCTTCATTTACTGTCCAACGTTTTGTTCCTATCATTGTAACACATAATATGAAATCATTAACCTTATAGACTGACACTCCATACAACTATAGTATAGCTGCAAAGAATCGCAGTCCATAAAGTTCACTTTATAAATAAAATACAAAAAAAAAACTTCAATTCCAATAACAAAACTCATACATGTAGATTCATCTAAACCTATCAACTTAATCTGATTATCTTAATTTTGATTACCCTCATCTTACACTAAAATAATTCAACCAAAAAGAAATATTTACTTCCGTACTTTTAACCCAATTAAACCAACTTTCTTAGGTTAGGTTAGGTTTGGTTAGGTTAGGTTAGGTTTTTTTTTTTTTTTTTTTTTTTCCTAAAAAGCCTGCCATTTGTCAACAACATGACCGACGGCTATGATTTATCCTTCATTTACTGTCCAACGTTTTGTTCCTATCATTGTAACACATAATATGAAATCATTAACCTTATAGACTGACACTCCATACAACTATAGTATAGCTGCAAAGAATTGCAGTCCATAAAGTTCACTTTATAAATAAAATACAAAAAAAAAAAAAATCCAATAACAAAACTCATACATATAGATTCATCTAAACCTATCAACTTAATCTGATTATCTTAAATTTGATTACCCTCATCTGACACTAAAATAATTCAACCAAAAAGAAATATTTACTTCCGTACTATTAACCCAATTAAACCAACTTTCTTAGGTTAGGTTAGGTTTGGTTAGGTTAGGTTAGGTTAGGTTTTTTTTTTTTTCCTAAAAAGCCTGCCATTTGTCAACAACATGACCGACGGCTATGACTTATCCTTCATTTACTGTCCAACGTTTTGTTCCTATCATTGTAACACATAATATGAAATCATTAACCTTATAGACTGACACTCCATACAACTATAGTAAAGCTGCAAAGAATCGCAGTCCATAAAGTTCACTTTATAAATAAAATACAAAAAAAAAACTTCAATTCCAATAACAAAACTCATACATGTAGATACATCTAAACCTATCAACTTAATCTGATTATCTTAATTTTGATTACCATCATCTTACACTAAAATAATTCAACCAAAAAGAAATATTTACTTCCGTACTATTAACCCAATTAAACCAACTTTCTTAGGTTAGGTTAGGTTTTTTTTTTTTTTTTTTTTTTCCTAAAAAGCCTGCCATTTGTCAACAACATGACCGACGGCTATGACTTATCCTTCATTTACTGTCCAACGTTTTGTTCCTATCATTGTAACACATAATATGAAATCATTAACCTTATAGACTGACACTCCATACAACTATAGTATAGCTGCAAAGAATTGCAGTCCATAAAGTTCACTTTATAAATAAAATACAAAAAAAAAACTTCAATTCCAATAACAAAACTCATACATGTAGATTCATCTAAACCTATCAACTTAATCTGATTATCTTAATTTTGATTACCCTCATCTTACACTAAAATAATTCAACCAAAAAGAAATATTTACTTCCGTACTTTTAACCCAATTAAACCAACTTTCTTAGGTTAGGTTAGGTTTGGTTAGGTTAGGTTAGGTTTTTTTTTTTTTTTTTTTTTTTTCCTAAAAAGCCTGCCATTTGTCAACAACATGACCGACGGCTATGACTTATCCTTCATTTACTGTCCAACGTTTTGTTCATATCATTGTAACACATAATATGAAATCATTAACCTTATAGACTGACACTCCATACAACTATAGTAAAGCTGCAAAGAATCGCAGTCCATAAAGTTCACTTTATAAATAAAATACAAAAAAAAAACTTCAATTCCAATAACAAAACTCATACATGTAGATACATCTAAACCTATCAACTTAATCTGATTATCTTAATTTTGATTACCATCATCTTACACTAAAATAATTCAACCAAAAAGAAATATTTACTTCCGTACTATTAACCCAATTAAACCAACTTTCTTAGGTTAGGTTAGGTTTTTTTTTTTTTTTTTTTTTTCCTAAAAAGACTGCCATTTGTCAACAACATGACCGACGGCTATGACTTATCCTTCATTTACTGTCCAACGTTTTGTTCCTATCATTGTAACACATAATATGAAATCATTAACCTTATAGACTGACACTCCATACAACTATAGTATAGCTGCAAAGAATCGCAGTCCATAAAGTTCACTTTATAAATATAATACAAAAAAAAAACTTCAATTCCAATAACAAAACTCATACATGTAGATTCATCTAAACCTATCAACTTAATCTGATTATCTTAATTTTGATTACCATCATCTTACACTAAAATAATTCAACCAAAAAGAAATATTTACTTCCGTACTATTAACCCAATTAAACCAACTTTCTTAGGTTAGGTTAGGTTTTTTTTTTTTTTTTTTTTTTCCTAAAAAGACTGCCATTTGTCAACAACATGACCGACGGCTATGACTTATCCTTCATTTACTGTCCAACGTTTTGTTCCTATCATTGTAACACATAATATGAAATCATTAACCTTATAGACTGACACTCCATACAACTATAGTATAGCTGCAAAGAATCGCAGTCCATAAAGTTCACTTTATAAATAAAATACAAAAAAAAAACTTCAATTCCAATAACAAAACTCATACATGTAGATTCATCTAAACCTATCAACTTAATCTGATTATCTTAATTTTGATTACCATCATCTTACACTAAAATAATTCAACCAAAAAGAAATATTTACTTCCGTACTTTTAACCCAATTAAACCAACTTTCTTAGGTTAGGTTAGGTTTGGTTAGGTTAGGTTAGGTTTTTTTTTTTTTTTTTTTTTTTCCTAAAAAGCCTGCCATTTGTCAACAACATGACCGACGGCTATGATTTATCCTTCATTTACTGTCCAACGTTTTGTTCCTATCATTGTAACACATAATATGAAATCATTAACCTTATAGACTGACACTCCATACAACTATAGTATAGCTGCAAAGAATCGCAGTCCATAAAGTTCACTTTATAAATAAAATACAAAAAAAAAACTTCAATTCCAATAACAAAACTCATACATGTAGATACATCTAAACCTATCAACTTAATCTGATTATCTTAATTTTGATTACCATCATCTTACACTAAAATAATTCAACCAAAAAGAAATATTTACTTCCGTACTATTAACCCAATTAAACCAACTTTCTTAGGTTAGGTAGGTTAGGTTTTTTTTTTTTTTTTTCCTATAAAGCCTGCCATTTGTCAACAACATGACCGACAGCTATGACTTATCCTTCATTTACTGTCGCTATTATTATGCGACAACATTTTGTTCCTATCATTGTAACACATAATATGAAATCATTAACCTTATAGACTGACACTCCATACAACTATAGTATAGCTGCAAAGAATTGCAGTCCATAAAGTTCACTTTATAAATAAAATACAAAAAAAAAACTTCAATTCCAATAACAAAACTCATACATCGAAACCTATCAACTTAATCTGATTATCTTAATTTTGATTACCATCATCTTACACTAAAATAATTCAACCAAGAAGAAATATTTACTTCCGTACTATTAACCCAATTAAACCAACTTTCTTAGGTTAGGTTAGATTTGGTTAGGTTAGGTTAGGTTAGGTTAGGTTTTTTTTTTTTTTTTTTTTTCTTAATAAGCCTACCATTTGTCAACAACATGACCGACGGCTATGACTTATCCTTCATTTACTGTCCAACATTTTGTTCCTATCATTGTAACACATAATATGAAATCATTAACATTATAGACTGACACTCCATACAACTATAGTATAGCTGCAAAGAATCGCAGTCCATAAAGTTCACTTTAAAAATAAAATACAAAAAAAAAAGCTGTGTGTGCGATTCACACACGATAGAAGTGAAACTTCAGTAAATCGACGAAAGAATAAGAAGAATAAAAAATATAAAAAGGTGTGTGTGCGATTCACACACGATAGAAGCGAAACTTCAGTAAATCGACGAAAGAATAAGAAGAATAAAAAAAAAAGTGTGTGTGTGTCAGCTACGACGCACGATTGGAGTCTACTACTTACGAACTTACTTAGGATATATATCGAATAGAAAAAAAGGGTAAATTAACGCATCTGCTAAAATGATAAGAGAAACAAACATATATCTGTAATTATTCGGATTATTTATATTACTTCAATAAAGCGTATTACATAAAGTATGTTACAAAATAATATAAATAAAATACAGCAATACCTCTTTGCGCGATACTTCGTAGTCTCAACTACGAAGTATCGCGCAAAGAAATTTAAATAAAGCATTGTATTTGTGTCTCTTACCATTTCCGTTTCATCTTTTTGCATCCGGTTTGAAATCACTACGATTCTATAGAAGTTTCACTTCAAAAGTATGTGTGTGTCAGCTACGACGCACGATTGGAGTCTACTACTTACGAACTATAATTATGATATATATCGAATAGAAAAAAAGGGTAAATGAACGCATCTGCTAAAATAATAAGAGAAACAAACATAATTATATCTGTAATTATTCGGATTATTTATATTACTTCAATAAAGCGTATTACATAAAGTATGTTACAAATAATATTAATAAAATACAGCAATACCTCTTTGCGCGATACTTCTTAGTCTCAACTACAAAGTATCGCGCAAAGAAATTTAAATAAAGCATTGTATTTGTGTCTCTTACCATTTCCGTTTCATCTTTTTCCATCCGGTTTGAAATCACTACGATTCTATAGAAGTTTCACTTCAAAAAAACTTCAATTCCAATAACAAAACTCATACATGTAGATTCATCTAAACCTATCAACTTAATCTGATTATCTTAATTTTGATTACCCTCATCTTACACTAAAATAATTCAACCAAAAAGAAATATTTACTTCCGTACTATTAACCCAATTAAACCAACTTTCTTAGGTAAGGTAGGTTAGGTTTTTTTTTTTTTTTTTTTTTCCTAAAAAGCCTGCCTTTTGTCAACAACATGACCGACGGCTATGACTTATCCTTCATTTACTGTCCAACGTTTTGTTCCTATCATTGTAACACATAATATGAAATCATTAACCTTATAGACTGACACTCCATACAACTATAGTATAGCTGCAAAGAATCGCAGTCCATAAAGTTCACTTTATAAATAAAATACAAAAAAAAACTTAAATTCCAATAACAAAACTCATACATGTAGATACATCTAAACCTATCAACTTAATCTGATTATCTTAATTTTGATTACCATCATCTTACACTAAAATAATTCAACCAAAAAGAAATATTTACTTCCGTACTATTAACCCAATTAAACCAACTTTCTTAGGTTAGGTAGGTAAGGTTTTTTTTTTTTTTTTTTTTTTTTCCTAAAAAGCCTGCCATTTGTCAACAACATGACCGACGGCTATGATTTATCCTTCATTTACTGTCCAACATTTTGTTCCTATCATTGTAACACATAATATGAAATCATTAACCTTATAGACTGACACTCCATACAACTATAGTATAGCTGCAAAGAATTGCAGTCCATAAAGTTCACTTTATAAATAAAATACAAAAAAAAACTTAAATTCCAATAATAAAACTCATACATGTAGATTCATCTAAACCTATCAACTTAATCTGATTATCTTAATTTTGATTACCCTCATCTTACACTAAAATAATTCAACCAAAAAGAAATATTTACTTCCGTACTATTAACCCAATTAAACCAACTTTCTTAGGTTAGGTTAGGTTTGGTTAGGTTAGGTTAGGTTAGGTTTTTTTTTTTTTCCTAAAAAGCCTGCCATTTGTCAACAACATGACCGACGGCTATGACTTATCCTTCATTTACTGTCCAACGTTTTGTTCCTATCATTGTAAAACATAATATGAAATCATTAACCTTATAGACTGACACTCCATACAATTTTAGTATAGCTGCAAAGAATTGCAGTCCATAAAGTTCACTTTATAAATAAAATACAAAAAAAAAAAAAAAAACCAATAACAAAACTCATACATATAGATTCATCTAAACCTATCAACTTAATCTGATTATCTTAATGTTGATTACCCTCATCTTACACTTAAATATTTCAACCAAAAAGAAATATTTACTTCCGTACTATTAACCCAATTAAACCAACTTTCTTAGGTTAGATAGGTAAGGTTTTTTTTTTTTTTTTTTTTTTACCTATAAAGCCTGCCATTTGTCAACAACATGACCGACAGCTATGACTTATCCTTCATTAACTGTCGCTATTATTATGCGACAACATTTTGTTCCTATCATTGTAACACATAATATGAAATCATTAACCTTATAGACTGACACTCCATACAACTATAGTATAGCTGCAAAGAATTGCAGTCCATAAAGTTCACTTTATAAATAAAATACAAAAAAAAAACTTCAATTCCAATAACAAAACTCATACATCGAAACCTATCAACTTAATCTGATTATCTTAATTTTGATTACCATCATCTTACACTAAAATAATTCAACCAAAAAGAAATATTTACTTCCGTACTATTAACCCAATTAAACCAACTTTCTTAGGTTAGGTTAGATTTGGTTAGGTTAGGTTAGGTTAGGTTAGGTTTTTTTTTTTTTTTTTTTTTAATAAGCCTACCATGTCAACAACATGACCGATGGCTATGACTTATCCTTCATTTACTGTCCAACATTTTGTTCCTATCATTGTAACACATAATATGAAATCATTAACCTTATAGACTGACACTCCATACAACTATAGTATAGCTGCAAAGAATTGCAGTCCATAAAGTTCACTTTATAAATAAAATACAAAAAAAAAACTTCAATTCCAATAACAAAACTCATACATCGAAACCTATCAACTTAATCTGATTATCTTAATTTTGATTACCATCATCTTACACTAAAATAATTCAACCAAGAATAAATATTTACTTCCGTACTATTAACCCAATTAAACCAACTTTCTTAGGTTAGGTAGGTTAAGTTAGGTTTTTTTTTTTTTTTTTTTTCCTTTAAAGCCTGCCATTTGTCAACAACATGACCGACGGCTATGATTTATCCTTCATTTACTGTCCAACATTTTGTTCCTATCATTGTAACACATAATATGAAATCTTTAACCTTATAGACTGACACTCCATACAACTATAGTAAAGCTGCAAAGAATTGCAGTCCATAAAGTTCACTTTATAAATAAAATACAAAAAAAAAAAAAAAAGGTGTGTGTGCGATTCACACACTATAGAAGTGAAACTTCAGTAAATCGACGAAAGAATAAGAAGAATAAAAAAAAGTGTGTGTGTGTCAGCTACGACGCACGATTGGAGTCTACTACTTACGAACTTTATTTATGATATATATCGAATAGAAAAAAAGGGTAAATGAACGCAACTGCTAAAATGATAAGAGAAACAAACATATACCTATCTGTAATTATTCGGATTATTTTTATTACTTCAATAAAGCGTATTATATAAAGTATGTTACAAAATAATATAAATAAAATACAGCAATACCTCTTTGCGCGATACTTCGTAGTCTCAACTACGAAGTATCGCTCAAAGAAATTTAAATAAAGCATTGTATTTGTGTCTCTTACCATTTCCGTTTCATCTTTTTGCTTCCGGTTTGAAATCACTACGATTCTATAGAAGTTTCACTTCAAAAAATCCAATAACAAAACTCATACATATAGATTCATCTAAACCTATCAACTTAATCTGATTATCTTAAATTTGATTACCCTCATCTGACACTAAAATAATTCAACCAAAAAGAAATATTTACTTCCGTACTATTAACCCAATTAAACCAACTTTCTTAGGTTAGGTTAGGTTTGGTTAGGTTAGGTTAGGTTAGGTTTTTTTTTTTTTCCTAAAAAGCCTGCCATTTGTCAACAACATGACCGACGGCTATGACTTATCCTTCATTTACTGTCCAACGTTTTGTTCCTATCATTGTAACACATAATATGAAATCATTAACCTTATAGACTGACACTCCATACAACTATAGTAAAGCTGCAAAGAATCGCAGTCCATAAAGTTCACATTATAAATAAAATACAAAAAAAAAACTTAAATTCCAATAACAAAACTCATACACCGAAACCTATCAACTTAATCTGATTATCTTAATTTTGATTACCATCATCTTACACTAAAATAATTCAACCAAAAAGAAATATTTACTTCCGTACTATTAACCCAATTAAACCAACTTTCTTAGGTTAGGTTAGATTTGGTTAGGTTAGGTTAGGTTTGTTTTTTTTTTTTTTTTTTTCTTAATAAGCCTACCATTTGTCAACAACATGACCGATGGCTATGACTTATCCTTCATTTACTGTCCAACATTTTGTTCCTATCATTGTAACACATAATATTAAATCATTAACCTTATAGACTGACACTCCATACAACTATAGTATAGCTGCAAAGAATCGCAGTCCATAAAGTTCACTTTATAAATAAAATACAAAAAAAAAACTTAAATTCCAATAACAAAACTCATACATGTAGATTCATCTTAACCTATCAACTTAATCTGATTATCTTAATTTTGATTACCCTCATCTTACACTAAAATAATTCAACCAAAAAGAAATATTTACTTCCGTACTTTTAACCCAATTAAACCAACTTTCTTAGGTTAGGTTAGGTTTGGTTAGGTTAGGTTAGGTTTTTTTTTTTTTTTTTTTTTTTTTCCTAAAAATCCTGCCATTTGTCAACAACATGACCGACGGCTATGATTTATCCTTCATTTACTGTCCAACGTTTTGTTCCTATCATTGTAACACATAATATGAAATCATTAACCTTATAGACTGACACTCCATACAACTATAGTATAGCTGCAAAGAATGGCAGTCCATAAAGTTCACTTTATAAATAAAATACAAAAAAAAAAAAAAAGGTGTGTGTGCGATTCACACACGATAGAAGTGAAACTTCAGTAAATCGACGAAAGAATAAGAAGAATAAAAAAAAGTGTGTGTGTGTCAGCTACGACGCACGATTGGAGTCTACTACTTACGAACTATAATTATGATATAATATTGAATAGAAAAAAAGGGTAAATGAACGCATCTGCTAAAATGATAAGAGAAACAAACATATATCTGTAATTATTCGGATTATTTATATTACTTCAATAAAGCGTATTACATGAAGTATGTTACAAAATAATATAAATAAAATACAGCAATACTTCTTTGCGCGATACTTCGTAGTCTCAACTACGAAGTATCGCGCAAAGAAATTTAAATAAAGCATTGTATTTGTGTCTCTTACCATTTCCGTTTCATCTTTTTGCATCCGGTTTGAAATCACTACGATTCTATAGAAGTTTCACTTCAAAAACTTCAATTCCAATAACAAAACTCATACATGTCGATACATCTAAACCTATCAACTTAATCTGATTATCTTAATTTTGATTACCATCATCTTACACTAAAATAATTCAACCAAAAAGAAATATTTACTTCCGTACTATTAACCCAATTAAACCAACTTTCTTAGGTTAGGTAGGTTAGGTTTGTTTTTTTTTTTTCCTATAAAGCCTGCCATTTGTCAACAACATGACCGACAGCTATGACTTATCCTTCATTTACTGTCGCTATTATTATGCGACAACATTTTGTTCCTATCATTGTAACACATAATATGAAATCATTAACCTTATAGACTGACACTCCATACAACTATAGTATAGCTGCAAAGAATTGCAGTCCATAAAGTTCACTTTATAAATAAAATACAAAAAAAAAACTTCAATTCCAATAACAAAACTCATACATCGAAACCTATCAACTTAATCTGATTATCTTAATTTTGATTACCATCATCTTACACTAAAATAATTCAACCAAGAAGAAATATTTACTTCCGTACTATTAACCCAATTAAACCAACTTTCTTAGGTTAGGTTAGATTTGGTTAGGTTAGGTTAGGTTTTTTTTTTTTTTTTTTTTTTCTTAATAAGCCTACCATTTGTCAACAACATGACCGACGGCTATGACTTATCCTTCATTTACTGTCCAACATTTTGTTCCTATCATTGTATTACATAACGCACGCTGAGAATGAAAGTGACCTATCTCAAAATTTTGGTTAAATGAGTTAAATATACAGAATGACTTAAAAAACTATTCTTTATCATATAAAAATTAGAAAACTGGCTAATTGTGGTAAAAAAAGGATAGAGGTATATTTCGGTCTCTTTGTCACTCGACCGTTCCCTACCCCCGCGCCTGAATGAAAGTGACGAAATGAGTGTTGCACCGTGAGTTGTCGTAGCAAGACGTGACAAGTTTAGTACCGTAGTGACCGATTACGCTTTGTGTCTGTTTGTTTCTGAATTTCGGAGGTAAGTTTAGTTACAATTAATAATCATAAACTGACCGATTTAGGTTCAGGTCCCTCTTACATTGTATGTATTAGTGTATTAGGTGACATATAACAAATTCGGTCACTTGTTTATTAACAAATGAGTCTAAATAATGGACCAATTTTGAATCAGGTCTGTATAATTTTAAATGTACTCGTCTGTATTTTGTACTATTTAAAAGAAAGTCTGTTTAACATTTTTAGGTTTGTTTTTCAATAGACTTATTGATTAATAGTGCAATTTATTACTTTTTTAGGTGTTTATTGTTCCCTTCTGAGTCAGCAATCTCAAAAACTAAAAATGAAAAGAAGTACTTTAATTCTTCAAATGGTGGAAGAGAGGCAGCAGAATAAGGTAATTATGGAAACTTATTTTTTAGAAGTTTTTGATTAGTACCTAGGTACTATAATTATTTGTACAAATGTTTATATTTGTTTCCTATATTTTCTATTATACTTGTTTGCAGAGTCCTGACGAGTCTTTGAAATCGACAAAGAAAACATGCCATCTAGCCCTTAAATTATCGAAAATACTTCTCCACGTCTGGATCAAGAACATTACAAAGCTCAAATCCCAAGCAAAAAAACAAAACCTTAAAAATACAATACAATACTCTTGAAACAAAAAAATATAATACAACAGAACAATGCTTAAGAACTAAAATACATTAAATAATAGTGTAACAATGGGCGGCCTTATTACTAAAAGTTAAAATGTTAGTTATTAATTTTTATTTAATGCCATGTAGTCATTATGGGTAATCATTTCAATGTAAGTTTCATCTTATGATGAAATGTTAAATTATTCATGTTTCAGGACAATGAAGAGGCTTCTCAAGAAATAAATACGGAAACAAAAGTTACTGAAAAAACCTCGGAAAGTACATCTGCTGTCCGACCACGTTCAAGAAGTTCCAGTACGAGCAGTTCATCTTCATCCTCAAGTAGTAGCAGTACTTCATCATCTTCAAGTACTTCTGTTACAAATGAATGTCAAAATACAGCTAGTCCGGGCCCTAGTACAAGCAATTTAAGATCTAAAACAGGTAACCAACGTTCATACGTTCAATCACCGATACATCCGAATGAAAGTGATGTGGATCTAAGTGACTTCAGATCCAACATACCATGCTGTAAATTCCAATCTGACAAAAAGACGTGTTTCCAGTACTAGCTCTTCATCTTCTGATTCTTCGGGTCAACCGGAACCCTCAAAAAGTAGGAAGCGTAAAAGAAACCCTAAACAAAATCAAACAAAAATGTTACGAAACTGCGGAAAAAGTAACAGGTCTATATCCAAATGAAAAAAAAACTTTCCAGCGAGGCATGTGAAAGAAACAAGTACGAGCAAGTGTAGACTTAAATGTTTTGACAATATAAAAGAAGATGAGAGGTCTTATATTTTCAAAGCCTATTGGAGAATATCAAATTTGGAACTGCAGCGTGCTTTTATTAGATCTTGCATGGTGGAAGTACAACCTAGGTACAGGTACTCAAATGATCAAAACCCCCGCCTTCCAAATAACGCCTTTTATTTCACAGTAGATGGCAAAAAGATCCGTGTTTGCAAATTGTTTTTCATAAACACTTTGGACATAACGGACAGACAGCTAAGAACTGTTAAAAGTAAAACCAACAGCCATGGTATCGTAGAGCCTGAAGGTAGAGGCATGACAACAAAAAAAGGTAGACCCTGAACTGCTCCAAAGCATCAGGAACCACATAGAGTCGATACCGAGGGTAGAATCCCATTATTTAAGAGCGACTACAGATTAGAGTACATTTCTGACAGTAAACTATAAGGGACCTCTGGACTGATTTTAACAATTATCAAAAAGAAAAATGTCTGCCACAGTGCGACTATTGCTTATACTTGAATACTTTAAAAAAATAATTCAATATAAGTTTTTTTTGTGCATAGATCTATGGCGCGCACATACTAGCCGCGCCCGGTGCCATCAATGAAGATAGACTACTGATTTATTTATACTTTGTGTACAAAAAAACAATGTACAGAGGAGGACTTAATGCTAGAAGCATTCTCTACCAGTCATCCTGGGCGTGCAAGAAAATAAATTAGGCAATAACAATATAAAACTGATTGTTATGATATACTGTGAATTAGTGTAATAAGCAGAGTTTAATTAAAATTAATAAGTTGATTAAGTATGACTGAATTATAACCACAAGACTGTTACTGGTAAACTGATAGATAAGTTATGCTAAGTAATGCTACTTTGTTCATTCAAATACTTTAAATACTTATTTTTATATTGGTAATATTTCGATAAATTTAAGAATTAGGTATCTAAGCCAGTGAAAACAGAAGGTCTCATTGTTTGGTTTGTCTGAGTTAGTGTAATAAGAAGAGTTTAATTAAAATTTGATCAGGTAATACAACCAAACTATACTAAGACTGTACTAGTACTATGTTAAACTGATAAGTTAGTGCTACTATAGGCGTATTGTTGATTTGGATAAATACTTTATTAGTGTTACAGAAGAGTGATATTGATTATGCTTCGTTATAATAAGTATTTAAGAATTACTTTCGTAAATGTTTGATTTTCTACCAATTTATGACACGATATTGATACTATTTTTTTAGTGTGATTATTACTGGTTCCTATGTAGTCTAGGGAGTGATTTATTAAATGACACTTAACACATACTTCACTGTTTTATTTAGCTTTTTAAGAAAATATACAAAATCATAAGAATAAAACTGACCTATTTTTAGAAAAAAACATATTTTTTAAAGCAATGTTAGAAATGAACAGACCTTTACCTAAAAAGGTCAGTAGAAATAAAAAAAAATTTAATACTGAAGTGACCTATTTTTCCAAGTTTTTTTTAAGCATACTTTTATATGGGTAAATCATATTTTTTTGCAAAAACTATATAATGTATCTAAAGCTATTAAGTCAAATAATATATTTCAAAAGAAATCCATAACTTTCGTTACCATGTTTTAGTGTTATTGTAAAATGAACAGAAAATGCTTAATACGACGAACACATTTTTGCCTATTCCCAAAAGTTGGCAATTTTGAGTTGAGTCACTTTCGTTCTCAGCCTGCGATAATATGAAATCATTAACATTATAGACTGACACTCCATACAACTATAGTATAGCTGCAAAGAATCGCAGTCCATAAAGTTCACTTTAAAAATAAAATACAAAAAAAAAAGCTGTGTGTGCGATTCACACACGATAGAAGTGAAACTTCAGTAAATCGACGAAAGAATAAGAAGAATAAAAAAAAGTGTGTGTGTGTCAGCTACGACGCACGATTGGAGTCTACTACTTACGAACTATAATTATGATATATATCGAATAGAAAAAAAGGGTAAATGAACGCATCTGCTAAAATAATAAGAGAAACAAACATAATTATATCTGTAATTATTCGGATTATTTATATTACTTCAATAAAGCGTATTACATAAAGTATGTTACAAATAATATTAATAAAATACAGCAATACCTCTTTGCGCGATACTTCGTAGTCTCAACTACAAAGTATCGCGCAAAGAAATTTAAATAAAGCATTGTATTTGTGTCTCTTACCATTTCCGTTTCATCTTTTTCCATCCGGTTTGAAATCACTACGATTCTATAGAAGTTTCACTTCAAAAAAACTTCAATTCCAATAACAAAACTCATACATGTAGATTCATCTAAACCTATCAACTTAATCTGATTATCTTAATTTTGATTACCCTCATCTTACACTAAAATAATTCAACCAAAAAGAAATATTTACTTCCGTACTATTAACCCAATTAAACCAACTTTCTTAGGTTAGGTTAGGTTTGGTTAGGTTAGGTTAGGTTTTTTTTTTTTCTTTTTTTTTTCCTTAAAAGCCTGCCATTTGTCAACAACATGACCGACGGCTATGATTTATCCTTCATTTACTGTCCAACATTTTGTTCCTATCATTGTAACATATAATATGAAATTATTAACCTTATAGACTGACACTCCATACAACTATAGTATAGCTGCAAAGAATTGCAGTCCATAAAGTTCACTTTATAAATAAAATACAAAAAAAAACTTAAATTCCAATAATAAAACTCATACAAGGAGATTCATCTAAACCTATCAACTTAATCTGATTATCTTAATTTTGATTACCCTCATCTTACACTAAAATAATTCAACCAAAAAGAAATATTTACTTCCGTACTATTAACCCAATTAAACCAACTTTCTTAGGTAAGGTAGGTTAGGTTTTGTTTTTTTTTTTTTTTCCTAAAAAGCCTGCCTTTTGTCAACAACATGACCGACGGCTATGACTTATCCTTCATTTACTGTCCAACGTTTTGTTCCTATCATTGTAACACATAATATGAAATCATTAACCTTATAGACTGACACTCCATACAACTATAGTATAGCTGCAAAGAATCGCAGTCCATAAAGTTCACTTTATAAATAAAATACAAAAAAAAACTTAAATTCCAATAACAAAACTCATACATGTAGATACATCTAAACCTATCAACTTAATCTGATTATCTTAATTTTGATTACCATCATCTTACACTAAAATAATTCAACCAAAAAGAAATATTTACTTCCGTACTATTAACCCAATTAAACCAACTTTCTTAGGTTAGGTAGGTAAGGTTTTTTTTTTTTTTTTTTTTTTTTTCCTAAAAAGCCTGCCATTTGTCAACAACATGACCGACGGCTATGACTTATCCTTCATTTACTGTCCAACGTTTTGTTCCTATCATTGTAACACATAATATGACATCATTAACCTTATAGACTGACACTCCATACAACTATAGTATAGCTGCAAAGAATCGCAGTCCATAAAGTTCACTTTATAAATAAAATACAAAAAAAAACTTAAATTCCAATAATAAAACTCATACATGTAGATTCATCTAAACCTATCAACTTTATCTGATTATCTTAATTTTTAACCCCCGACCAAAAAAGAGGGGTGTTATAAGTTTGACGTGTCTGTCTGTCTGTCTGTCGGTCTGTCTGTCTGTCTGTCTGTCTGTCTGTGTGTCTGTCTGTCTGTCTGTGTCACCATAGCTCCCGAACGGATGGAGCAATGTCAATTTAGTTTTTTTTGTATGAAAGGTGAGTCTGGCGCGAGTGTTCTTAGACATGTTTCATGAAAATCGGTTGTGCCGTTTAAAAGTTATGGGGGTGAGAGTGGGTAAGGAAAACCGAAAATCTGCAAATATACTAGTGTGGGGTATCAAATGAAATCGCATAGCGTCTACATTACAAAATATTATGTTGTTTTACGTTTAAGGAAATAAGGGAATGGGAATCGGGGGTTTTTCTTAAATTTTAAATTTAGATTTATGATTACCCTCATCTTACACTAAAATAATTCAACCAAAAAGAAATATTTACTTCCGTACTATTAACCCAATTAAACCAACTTTCTTAGGTTAGGTTTGGTTTGGTTAGGTTAGGTTTTTTTGAAGTGAAACTTCTATAGAATCGTAGTGATTTCAAACCGGATGCAAAAAGATGAAACGGAAATGGTAAGAGACACGAATACAATGCTTTATTTAAATTTCTTTGCGCTATACTTCGTAGTAGAAAGAGGTATTGCTGTATTTTATTTATATTATTTTGTAACATGCTTTATGTAATACGCTTTATTGAAGTAATATAAATAATCCGAATAATTACAGATATATGTTTGTTTCTCTTATCATTTTAGCAGATGCGTTCATTTACCCTTTTTTTCTATTCGATATATTTTATATCATAATTATAGTTCGTAAGTAGTAGACTCCAATCGTGCGTCGTAGCTGACCCACACACACTTTTTTTTTATTCTTCTTATTCTTTCGTCGATTTACTGAAGTTTCACTTCTATCGTGTGTGAATCGCACACACACCTTTTTTTTTTTTTTTTTTTTTTCCTAAAAAGCCTGCCATTTTTCAACATTATGACCGAAGGCTATGACTTATCCTTCATTTACTGTCCAACATTTTGTTCCTATCATTGTAACACATAATATGAAATCATTAACCTTATAGACTGACACTCCATACAACTATAGTATAGCTGCAAAGAATTGCAGTCCATAAAGTTCACTTTATAAATAAAATACAAAAAAAAAAAAAATCCAATAACAAAACTCATACATATAGATTCATCTAAACCTATCAACTTAATCTGATTATCTTAAATTTGATTACCCTCATCTGACACTAAAATAATTCAACCAAAAAGAAATATTTACTTCCGTACTATTAACCCAATTAAACCAACTTTCTTAGGTTAGGTTAGGTTTGGTTAGGTTAGGTTAGGTTTTTTTTTTTTTTTTTTTTTTCCTAAAAAGCCTGCCATTTGTCAACAACATGACCGACGGCTATGACTTATCCTTCATTTACTGTCCAACGTTTTGTTCCTATCATTGTAACACATAATATGAAATCATTAACCTTATAGACTGACACTCCATACAACTATAGTAAAGCTGCAAAGAATCGCAGTCCATAAAGTTCACTTTATAAATAAAATACAAAAAAAAAACTTCAATTCCAATAACAAAACTCATACATGTAGATACATCTAAACCTATCAACTTAATCTGATTATCTTAATTTTGATTACCATCATCTTACACTAAAATAATTCAACCAAAAAGAAATATTTACTTCCGTACTATTAACCCAATTAAACCAACTTTCTTAGGTTAGGTTAGGTTAGGTTTTTTGAAGTGAAACTTCTATAGAATCGTAGTGATTTCAAACCGGATGCAAAAAGATGAAACGGAAATGGTCAGAGACACAAATACAATGGTTTATTAAAATTATTTGCTGTATTTTATTTATATTATTTTGTAACATACTTTATGTAATACGCTTTATTGAAGTAATATAAATAATCCGAATAATTACAGATATATGTTTGTTTCTCTTATCATTTTAGCAGATGCGTTCATTTACCCTTTTTTTCTATTCGATATATATCATAATATTATAGTTCGTAAGTAGTAGACTCCAATCGTGCGTCGTAGCTGACACACACACACTTTAATGTTTTTTTAATTCTTCTTATTCTTTCGTCGATTTACTGAAGTTTCACTTCTATCGTGTGTGAATCGCACACACACCTTTTTTTTTTTTTTTTTTCCTAAAAAGCCTGCCATTTTTCAACATTATGACCGACGGCTATGACTTATCCTTCATTTACTGTCCAACATTTTGTTCCTATCATTGTAACACATAATATGAAATCATTAACCTTATAGACTGACACTCCATACAACTATAGTATAGCTGCAAAGAATTGCAGTCTATAAAGTTCACTTTATAAATAAAATACAAAAAAAAAAAAAAAATCCAATAACAAAACTCATACATATAGATTCATCTAAACCTATCAACTTAATCTGATTATCTTAATTTTGATTACCCTCATCTGACACTAAAATAATTCAACCAAGAAGAAATATTTACTTCCGTACTATTAACCCAATTAAACCAACTTTCTTAGGTTAGGTTAGGTTTGGTTAAGTTAGGTTAGGTTTTTTTTTTTTTTTTTTTTTCCTTAAAAGCCTGCCATTTGTCAACAACATGACCGACGGCTATGATTTATCCTTCATTTACTGTCCAACATTTTGTTCCTATCATTGTAACACATAATATGAAATCATTAACCTTATAGACTGACACTCCATACAACTATAGTATAGCTGCAAAGAATTGCAGTCCATAAAGTTCACTTTATAAATAAAATACAAAAAAAAAAAAAAAACCAATAACAAAACTCATACATATAGATTCATCTAAACCTATCAACTTAATCTGATTATCTTAATTTTGATTACCCTCATCTGACACTAAAATAATTCAACCAAAAAGAAATATTTACTTCCGTACTATTAACCCAATTAAACCAACTTTCTTAGGTTAGGTTAGGTTTGGTTAGGTTAGGTTAGGTTTTTTTTTTTTTTTTTTTTTTCCTAAAAAGCCTGCCATTTGTCAACAACATGACCGACGGCTATGACTTATCCTTCATTTACTGTCCAACGTTTTGTTCCTATCATTGTAACACATAATATGAAATCATTAACCTTATAGACTGACACTCCATACAACTATAGTAAAGCTGCAAAGAATCGCAGTCCATAAAGTTCACTTTATAAATAAAATACAAAAAAAAAACTTCAATTCCAATAACAAAACTCATACATGTAGATACATCTAAACCTATCAACTTAATCTGATTATCTTAATTTTGATTACCATCATCTTACACTAAAATAATTCAACCAAAAAGAAATATTTACTTCCGTACTATTAACCCAATTAAACCAACTTTCTTAGGTTAGGTTAGGTTAGGTTAGGTTAGGTTTTTTTTTCTTTTTTTTTTTTTCTTAATAAGCCTACTATTTGTCAACAACATGACCGACGGCTATGACTTATCCTTCATTTACTGTCGCTATTATTATGCGACAACATTTTGTTCCTATCATTGTAACACATAATATGAAATCATTAACCTTATAGACTGACACTCCATACAACTATAGTATAGCTGCAAAGAATCGCAGTCCATAAAGTTCACTTTATAAATAAAATACAAAAAAAAAACTTAAATTCCAATAACAAAACTCATACATCGAAACCTATCAACTTAATCTGATTATCTTAATTTTGATTACCCTCATCTTACACTAAAATAATTCAACCAAAAAGAAATATTTACTTCCGTACTATTAACCCAATTAAACCAACTTTCTTAGGTTAGGTTAGGTTTGGTTAGGTTAGGTTATGTTTTTTTTTTTTTTTTTTTTCCTAATAAGCCTACCATTTGTCAACAACATGACCGACGGCTATGACTTATCCTTCATTTACTGTCCAACGTTTTGTTCTTATCATTGTAACACATAATATGAAATCATTAACCTTATAGACTGACACTCCATACAACTATAGTATAGCTGCAAAGAATCGCAGTCCATAAAGTTCACTTTATAAATAAAATACAAAAAAAAAACTTCAATTCCAATAACAAAACTCATACATGTAGATACATCTAAACCTATCAACTTAATCTGATTATCTTAATTTTGATTACCATCATCTTACACTAAAATAATTCAACCAAAAAGAAATATTTACTTCCGTACTATTAACCCAATTAAACCAACTTTCTTAGGTTAGGTTAGGTTTTTTTTTTTTTTTTCCTAAAAAGCCTGCCATTTGTCAACAACATGACCGACGGCTATGACTTATCCTTCATTTACTGTCCAACATTTTGTTCCTATCATTGTAACACATAATATGAAATCATTAACCTTATAGACTGACACTCCATACAACTATAGTATAGCTGCAAAGAATTGCAGTCCATAAAGTTCACTTTATAAATAAAATACAAAAAAAAAAAAAAAAAAACCAATAACAAAACTCATACATGTAGATTCATCTTAAATCTAAACCTATCAACTTAATCTGATTATCTTAATTTTGATTACCCTCATCTTACACTAAAATAATTCAACCAAAAAGAAATATTTACTTCCGTACTATTAACCCAATTAAACCAACTTTCTTAGGTTAGGTTTTTTTTTTTTTTTTTCCTATAAAGCCTGCCATTTGTCAACAACATGACCGACAGATATGACTTTTCCTTCATTTACTGTCGCTATTATTATGCGACAACATTTTGTTCCTATCATTGTAACACATAATATGAAATCATTAACCTTATAGACTGACACTCCATACAACTATAGTATAGCTGCAAAGAATCGCAGTCCATAAAGTTCACTTTATAAATAAAATACAAAAAAAAACTTAAATTCCAATAACAAAACTCATACATGTAGATTCATCTAAACCTATCAACTTAATCTGATTATCTTTATTTTGATTACCCTCATCTTTCACTAAAATAATTCAACCAAAAAGAAATATTTACTTCCGTACTATTAACCCAATTAAACCAACTTTCTTAGGTTAGGTTAGGTTTTTTTTTTTTTTTTTTTTTCCTAAATAGCCTGCCATTTGTCAACAACATGACCGACGGCTATGATTTATCCTTCATTTACTGTCCAACGTTTTGTTCCTATCATTGTAACACATAATATGAAATCATTAACCTTATAGACTGACACTCCATACAACTATAGTATAGCTGCAAAGAATCGCAGTCCATAAAGTTCACTTTATAAATAAAATACAAAAAAAAAACTTCAATTCCAATAACAAAACTCATACATCGAAACCTATCAACTTAATCTGATTATCTTTATTTTGATTACCATCATCTTACACTAAAATAATTCAACCAAAAAGAAATATTTACTTCCGTACTATTAACCCAATTAAACCAACTTTCTTAGGTTAGGTTAGATTTGGTTGGGTTAGGTTAGGTTAGGTTTTTTTTTTTTTTTTTTTTCTTAACAAGCCTACTATTTGTCAACAACATGACCGACGGCTATGACTTATCCTTCATTTACTGTCGCTATTATTATGCGACAACATTTTGTTCCTATCATTGTAACACATAATATGAAATCATTAACCTTATAGACTGACACTCCATACAACTATAGTATAGCTGCAAAGAATCGCAGTCCATAAAGTTCACTTTATAAATAAAATACAAAAAAAAAACTTCAATTCCAATAACAAAACTCATACATCGAAACCTATCAACTTAATCTGATTATCTTAATTTTGATTACCCTCATCTTACACTAAAATAATTCAACCAAAAAGAAATATTTACTTCCGTACTATTAACCCAATTAAACCAACTTTCTTAGGTTAGGTTAGGTTAGGTTAGGTTAGGTTAGGTTTTTTTTTCTTTTTTTTTTTTTTCTTAATAAGCCTACTATTTGTCAACAACATGACCGACGGCTATGACTTATCCTTCATTTACTGTCGCTATTATTATGCGACAACATTTTGTTCCTATCATTGTAACACATAATATGAAATCATTAACCTTATAGACTGACACTCCATACAACTATAGTATAGCTGCAAAGAATCGCAGTCCATAAAGTTCACTTTATAAATAAAATACAAAAAAAAAACTTAAATTCCAATAACAAAACTCATACATCGAAACCTATCAACTTAATCTGATTATCTTAATTTTGATTACCCTCATCTTACACTAAAATAATTCAACCAAAAAGAAATATTTACTTCCGTACTATTAACCCAATTAAACCAACTTTCTTAGGTTAGGTTAGGTTTGGTTAGGTTAGGTTAGGTTTTTTTTTTTTTTTTTTTTCCTAATAAGCCTGCCATTTGTCAACAACATGACCGACGGCTATGACTTATCCTTCATTTACTGTCCAACGTTTTGTTCCTATCATTGTAACACATAATATGAAATCATTAACCTTATAGACTGACACTCCATACAACTATAGTATAGCTGCAAAGAATCGCAGTCCATAAAGTTCACTTTATAAATAAAATACAAAAAAAAAACTTCAATTCCAATAACAAAACTCATACATGTAGATACATCTAAACCTATCAACTTAATCTGATTATCTTAATTTTGATTACCATCATCTTACACTAAAATAATTCAACCAAAAAGAAATATTTACTTCCGTACTATTAACCCAATTAAACCAACTTTCTTAGGTTAGGTTAGGTTTTTTTTTTTTTTTCCTAAAAAGCCTGCCATTTGTCAACAACATGACCGACGGCTATGACTTATCCTTCATTTACTGTCCAACATTTTGTTCCTATCATTGTAACACATAATATGAAATCATTAACCTTATAGACTGACACTCCATACAACTATAGTATAGCTGCAAAGAATTGCAGTCCATAAAGTTCACTTTATAAATAAAATACAAAAAAAAAAAAAAAAAAACCAATAACAAAACTCATACATGTAGATTCATCTTAAATCTAAACCTATCAACTTAATCTGATTATCTTAATTTTGATTACCCTCATCTTACACTAAAATAATTCAACCAAAAAGAAATATTTACTTCCGTACTATTAACCCAATTAAACCAACTTTCTTAGGTTAGGTTTTTTTTTTTTTTTTTCCTATAAAGCCTGCCATTTGTCAACAACATGACCGACAGATATGACTTTTCCTTCATTTACTGTCGCTATTATTATGCGACATTTTGTTCCTATCATTGTAACACATAATATGAAATCATTAACCTTATAGACTGACACTCCATACAACTATAGTATAGCTGCAAAGAATCGCAGTCCATAAAGTTCACTTTATAAATAAAATACAAAAAAAATACTTCAATTCCAATAACAAAACTCATACATCGAAACCTATCAACTTAATCTGATTATCTTAATTTTGATTACCATCATCTTACACTAAAATAATTCAACCAAAAAGAAATATTTACTTCCGTACTATTAACCCAATTAAACCAACTTTCTTAGGTTAGGTTAGGTTTGGTTAGGTTAGGTTAGGTTTTTTTTTTTTTTTTTTTTTCCTAAAAAGCCTGCCATTTGTCAACAACATGACCGACGGCTATGACTTATTCTTCATTTACTGTCCAACATTTTGTTCCTATCATTGTAACACATAATATGAAATCATTAACCTTATAGACTGACACTCCATACAACTATAGTATAGCTGCAAAGAATTGCAGTCCATAAAAATCACTTTATAAATAAAATACAAAAAAAAACTTAAATTCCAATAACAAAACTCATACATGTAGATACATCTAAACCTATCAACTTAATCTGATTATCTTAATGTTGATTACCCTCATCTTACACTTAAATAATTCAACCAAAAAGAAATATTTACTTCCGTACTATTAACCCAATTAAACCAACTTTCTTAGGTTAGGTTAGGTTAGGTTAGGTTTTTTTTTTTTTTCCTAAAAAGCCTGCCATTTGTCAACAACATGACCGACGGCTATGACTTATCCTTCATTTACTGTCCAACGTTTTGTTCCTATCATTGTAACACATAATATGAAATCATTAACCTTATAGACTGACACTCCATACAACTATAGTATAGCTGCAAAGAATCGCAGTCCATAAAGTTCACTTTATAAATAAAATACAAAAAAAAACTTAAATTCCAATAACAAAACTCATACATGTAGATTCATCTAAACCTATCAACTTAATCTGATTATCTTTATTTTGATTACCCTCATCTTTCACTAAAATAATTCAACCAAAAAGAAATATTTACTTCCGTACTATTAACCCAATTAAACCAACTTTCTTAGGTTAGGTTAGGTTTTTTTTTTTTTTTTTTTTCCTAAATAGCCTGCCATTTGTCAACAACATGACCGACGGCTATGATTTATCCTTCATTTACTGTCCAACGTTTTGTTCCTATCATTGTAACACATAATATGAAATCATTAACCTTATAGACTGACACTCCATACAACTATAGTATAGCTGCAAAGAATCGCAGTCCATAAAGTTCACTTTATAAATAAAATACAAAAAAAAAACTTCAATTCCAATAACAAAACTCATACATCGAAACCTATCAACTTAATCTGATTATCTTAATTTTGATTACCATCATCTTACACTAAAATAATTCAACCAAAAGGAAATATTTACTTCCGTACTATTAACCCAATTAAACCAACTTTCTTAGGTTAGGTTAGATTTGGTTAGGTTAGGTTAGGTTAGGTTTTTTTTTTTTTTTTTTTTTCTTAACAAGCCTACTATTTGTCAACAACATGACCGACGGCTATGACTTATCCTTCATTTACTGTCGCTATTATTATGCGACAACATTTTGTTCCTATCATTGTAACACATAATATGAAATCATTAACCTTATAGACTGACACTCCATACAACTATAGTATAGCTGCAAAGAATCGCAGTCCATAAAGTTCACTTTATAAATAAAATACAAAAAAAAAACTTCAATTCCAATAACAAAACTCATACATCGAAACCTATCAACTTAATCTGATTATCTTAATTTTGATTACCCTCATCTTACACTAAAATAATTCAACCAAAAAGAAATATTTACTTCCGTACTATTAACCCAATTAAACCAACTTTCTTAGGTTAGGTTAGGTTAGGTTTTTTTTTTTTTTTTTTTTTTTCCTAAAAAGCCTGCCATTTTGTCAACAACATGACTGACGGCTATGACTTATCCTTCATTTACTGTCCAACATTTTGTTCCTATCATTGTAACACATAATATGAAATCATTAACCTTATAGACTGACACTCCATACAACTATAGTATAGCTGCAAAGAATTGCAGTCCATAAAGTTCACTTTATAAATAAAATACAAAAAAAAAAAAAAAAACCAATAACAAAACTCATACATGTAGATTCATCTAAACCTATCAACTTAATCTGATTATCTTAATTTTGATTACCCTCATCTTACACTAAAATAATTCAACCAAAAAGAAATATTTACTTCCGTACTATTAACCCAATTAAACCAACTTTCTTAGGTTAGGTTTTTTTTTTTTTTTTTTCCTATAAAGCCTGCCATTTGTCAACAACATGACCGACAGATATGACTTATCCTTCATTTACTGTCGCTATTATTATGCGACAACATTTTGTTCCTATCATTGTAACACATAATATGAAATCATTAACCTTATAGACTGACACTCCATACAACTATAGTATAGCTGCAAAGAATCGCAGTCCATAAAGTTCACTTTATAAATAAAATACAAAAAAAATACTTCAATTCCAATAACAAAACTCATACATCGAAACCTATCAACTTAATCTGATTATCTTAATTTTGATTACCATCATCTTACACTAAAATAATTCAACCAAAAAGAAATATTTACTTCCGTACTATTAACCCAATTAAACCAACTTTCGTAGGTTAGGTTAGATTTGGTTAGGTTAGTTTAGGTTTTTTTTTTTTTTTTTTTTTTTCCTAAAAAGCCTGCCATTTGTCAACAACATGACCGACGGCTATGACTTATCCTTCATTTACTGTCCAACGTTTTGTTCCTATCATTGTAACACATAATATGAAATCATTAACCTTATAGACTGACACTCCATACAACTATAGTATAGCTGCAAAGAATCGCAGTCCATAAAGTTCACTTTATAAATAAAATACAAAAAAAAACTTAAATTCCAATAACAAAACTCATACATGTAGATTCATCTAAACCTATCAACTTAATCTGATTATCTTAATTATGATTACCCTCATCTTTCACTAAAATAATTCAACCAAAAAGAAATATTTACTTCCGTACTATTAACCCAATTAAACCAACTTTCTTAGGTTAGGTTAGGATTTTTTTTTTTTTTTTTTTTCCTAAAAAGCCTGCCATTTGTCAACAACATGACCGACGGCTATGATTTATCCTTCATTTACTGTCCAACGTTTTGTTCCTATCATTGTAACACATAATATGAAATCATTAACCTTATAGACTGACACTCCATACAACTATAGTATAGCTGCAAAGAATCGCAGTCCATAAAGTTCACTTTATAAATAAAATACAAAAAAAAAACTTCAATTCCAATAACAAAACTCATACATGTAGATTCATCTAAACCTATCAACTTAATCTGATTATCTTAATTTTGATTACCATCATCTTACACTAAAATAATTCAACCAAAAAGAAATATTTACTTCCGTACTATTAACCCAATTAAACCAACTTTCTTAGGTTAGGTTAGATTTGGTTAGGTTAGGTTAGGTTAGGTTAGGTTTTTTTTTTTTTTTTTTTTTCTTAACAAGCCTACTATTTGTCAACAACATGACCGACGGCTATGACTTATCCTTCATTTACTGTCGCTATTATTATGCGACAACATTTTGTTCCTATCATTGTAACACATAATATGAAATCATTAACCTTATAGACTGACACTCCATACAACTATAGTATAGCTGCAAAGAATCGCAGTCCATAAAGTTCACTTTATAAATAAAATACAAAAAAAATACTTCAATTCCAATAACAAAACTCATACATCGAAACCTATCAACTTAATCTGATTATCTTAATTTTGATTACCATCATCTTACACTAAAATAATTCAACCAAAAAGAAATATTTACTTCCGTACTATTAACCCAATTAAACCAACTTTCGTAGGTTAGGTTAGATTTGGTTAGGTTAGGTTAGGTTTTTTTTTTTTTTTTGAAGTGAAACTTCTATAGAATCGTAGTGATTTCAAACCGGATGCAAAAAGATGAAACGGAAATGGTAAGAGACACAAATACAATGCTTTATTTAAATTTCTTTGCGCGATACTTCGTAGTTGAGTAGTATAAGTAGTAGTAGTTGAAGTAATATAAATAATCGGAATAATTACAGATATATGTTTGTTTCTCTTATCATTTTAGCAGATGCGTTCATTTACCCTTTTTTTCTATTCGATATATTTCATAATAATTATAGTTCGTAAGTAGTAGACTCCAATCGTGCGTCGTAGCTGACACACACACACTTTTTTTTTATTCTTCTTATTCTTTCGTCGATTTACTGAAGTTTCACTTCTATCGTGTGTGAATCGCACACACACCTTTTTGTTTTTTTTCTTATTAAGTCTACCATTTGTCAACAACATGACCGACGGCTATGACTTATCCTTCATTTACTGTCCAACATTTTGTTCCTATCATTGTAACACAATATGAAATCATTAACATTATAGACTGACACTCCATACAACTATAGTATAGCTGCAAAGAATCGCAGTCCATAAAGTTCACTTTATAAATAAAATACAAAAAAAAACTTCAATTCCAATAACAAAACTCATACATGTAGATTCATCTAAACCTATCAACTTAATCTGATTATCTTAATTTTGATTACCCTCATCTTACACTAAAATAATTCAACCAAAAAGAATTATTTACTTCCGTACTATTAACCCAATTAAACCAACTTTCTTAGGTTAGGTTAGGTTTGGTTAGGTTAGGTTAGGTTTTTTTTTTGAAGTGAAACTTCTATAGAATCGTAGTGATTTCAAACCGGATGCAAAAAGATGAAACGGAAATGGTAAGAGACACAAATACAATGCTTTATTTAAATTTATATTAACATACTTTATGTAATACGCTTTATTGAAGTAATATAAATAATCCGAATAATTACAGATATATGTTTGTTTCTCTTATCATTTTAACAGATGCGTTCATTTACCCTTTTTTTCTATTCGATATATATCATAATTATAGTTCGTAAGACTCCAATCGTGCGTCGTAGCTGACACACACACACTTTTTTTTATTCTTCTTATTCTTTCGTCGATTTACTGAAGTTTCACTTCTATCGTGTGTGAATCGCACACACACTTTTTTTTTTTTTTTTTTTTTTCCTAAAAAGCCTGCCATTTGTCAACAACATGACCGACGGCTATGACTTATCCTTCATTTACTGTCCAACATTTTGTTCCTATCATAGTAATACATAATATGAAATCATTAACCTTATAGACTGACACTCCATACAACTATAGTATAGCTGCAAAGAATTGCAGTCCATAAAGTTCACTTTATAAATAAAACTAGCGGCACGCCCCGGCTTTGCACGGGTAATTATTCAAAATTGTTTCAATATTATTCGAATTTTTCTCGCCGTAAAAACCATCCTTAAACTCCAACGAACATTTAAAAAAATAAATTGGCTAAATTGGTATAGGCGTTGTTGAGTTATGCGCTTAGCAACACATTTTGCGATTCATTTTTAACCCCCGACAAAAAAAGAGGGGTGTCATTGTTTGACGTGTCTATCTGTCTGGGACATCATAGCTCCCGAACGGATGAAGCGATTTCAACTTAGTTTTTTTTTGTTTAAAAGGTGAGTCTGGCGCGAGTGCTCTTAGACATGTCTCATGAAAATCGGTTGTGCCGTTTAAAAATTGTGGGGGTTAGAGTGGGGAAGGAAAACAGAAAATCTGCAAAAATCTCGAGTGGGGTATCAAATGAAAGCGCATTGCGTGCACATTACACATTATTATGGTGTTTTACTTTACGGAAATTGAAGGATTCGAATCGGGGGTTTTTCTTATATTTTAAATTAAGTTTTATTATTAACTAGCGGCACGCCCCGGCTTTGCACGGGTAATTATTTAAAATTGTTTCAATATTATTCGAATTTTTCTCGCCGTAAAAACCATACTTAAACTCCAACGAACATTTAAAAAAATAAATTGGCTAAATTTGTATAGGCGTTGTTGAGTTATGCGCTTAGCAACACATTTTGCGATTCATTTTTAACCCCCGACAAAAAAAGAGGGGTGTCATTGTTTGACGTGTCTATCTGTCTGGGACATCATAGCTCCCGAACGGATGAAGCGATTTCAACTTAGTTTTTTTTTGTTTAAAAGGTGAGTCTGGCGCGAGTGCTCTTAGACATGTCTCATGAAAATCGGTTGTGCCGTTTAAAAATTGTGGGGGTTAGAGTGGGGAAGGAAAACAGAAAATCTGCAAAAATCTCGAGTGGGGTATCAAATGAAAGCGCATTGCGTGCACATTACACATTATTATGGTGTTTTACTTTACGGAAATTGAAGGATTCGAATCGGGGGTTTTTCTTATATTTTAAATTAAGTTTTATTATTTATAAGAAGATTAAGGTAAGAGAAAACATACTATTGATTGCAATGTTCAAATTGGTGTAACCGACAACAAACATAAACTTGGTTCGGGTAAATTGGTGTAACGTTAGTTTTTTGAAGAAAGTTGGTTTTATATTGGTGTATGTGTGGTTATAATTTTTCGTTCAAGCTAAGAATTAGTGTAAGAGCAATGCTGGTTTGCCAAGATACATACACCAACTTAACCTTCTTCGGTCATAGGAATACAACAATTCGACTTATGTAAATGGATCACATACCTACTCAGTTACAACATAATTTCACGGAAGTCTGCAAAATTCACAGTTATAATGTGTAGCCTAACTGTATTTTTTTAAAGCTAGAACTCTATTATTATGCTATTCGAAAGAGCAGAAAAAAACTAAAAAAAACTGTTTACTTAACTTATTTTACGTGTTTTGGTGGTTAACCCAATTGAACCTGAAACCGACGATATGTACAATATCTATGCTATATGCTAAGGTTTAGTTCTGAAAATAACTTTTTGAATGGTATTGGTTACCTGTTAACGAATTATTAACTACTAACTAAGCGACAAAATATTATCAAGCGACAATTTTTTTATTTCCGCACACGACCATTCAGTAGGGAGCCGACCGACGACGCGACGCGGCAGATTATTTCGTGATCTTAACCCCCCTTATTGTCACAAAACTATAATAGTTAGAGATATGATGTAATGACGTTTTTTGTAGATAATGATAAGTTCTACAAAGTAGTAATACATCACTTTGTTATATATTCAATAGTTTTCGCAGCATTCGCGATTAAAGAAAGATTTAAGGTTTATTTTTTTTTAAATTCGCTTATTGTCTCAAAACTATAATAGTTAGAGATATGATAAAACGACGTTTTTTGTAGATAATGATAAGTTCTACAAAGTTGTAATACATCATTTTGTTATATATTCAATAGTTTTCGCAGCATTCGCGATTAAATAAGATTTTAGGTTTATTTTTTCAAAAAAATTGCTTATTGTCACAAAACTATAATAGTTAGAGATATGATGTTCATACGTTTTTTGAAGATAATGATAAGTTCTACAAAGTTGGTATACATCACTTTGTTATATATTCAATAGTTTTCGCAGCATTCGCGATTAAAGAAAGATTTTAGGTTATTTTTTTTCACCATGGGTTACATTATCGGAGTTTGGTAAGGAATCATAATATTTTTGAAAACGAAATGTAGCCTATGTCACTCAGGGATAGTGTACCTTTCGAATGGTGAAAGAATTGTTTTAATCGGTGCAGTAGTTTCAGAGCCTATTCGAGACAAACAAACAAACAAACAAAAAATCAAACCTTTCCTCTTTATAATATTAGTATAGATACAAAAAAAAACTTAAATTCCAATAATAAAACTCATACATGTAGATTCATCTAAACCTATCAACTTAATCTGATTATCTTAATTTTGATTACCCTCATCTTACACTAAAATAATTCAACCAAAAAGAAATATTTACTTCCGTACTATTAACCCAATTAAACCAACTTTCTTAGGTTAGGTTTGGTTAGGTTAGGTTAGGTATTTTTTTTTTTTTTTTTTTCTTAAAAGCCTGCCATTTGTCAACAACATTACCGACGGCTATGACTTATCCTTCATTTACTGTCCAACATTTTGTTCCTATCATTGTAACACATAATATGAAATCATTAACCTTATAGACTGACACTCCATACAACTATAGTATAGCTGCAAAGAATTGCAGTCCATAAAGTTCACTTTATAAATAAAATACAAAAAAAAAAAAAACCAATAACAAAACTCATACATATAGATTCATCTAAACCTATCAACTTAATCTGATTATCTTAATTTTGATTACCCTCATCTAACACTAAAATATTTCAACCAAAAAGAAATATTTACTTCCGTACTATTAACCCAATTAAACCAACTTTCTTAGGTTAGGTAGGTTAAGTTAGGTTTTTTTTTTTTTTTTTTCCTAATAAGCCTACCATTTGTCAACAACATGACCGACGGCTATGACTTATCCTTCATTTATTGTCCAACATTTTGTTCCTATCATTGTAACACATAATATGAAATCATTAACCTTATAGACTGACACTCCATACAACTATAGTATAGCTGCAAAGAATCGCAGTCCATAAAGTTCACTTTATAAATAAAATACAAAAAAAAAAAGGTGTGTGTGCGATTCACACATGATAGAAGTGAAACTTCAGTAAATCGACAAAAGAATGAGAGAAAAGATTTTGTTCAGTTGCGGTCACCCATCCAAGTACTGGCTTCGCGCAGAGTTGCTTAACCTTGATAGCGTTTAGGATTGGCTTACCCGACAGGTAAGCCAATCTTATTTCCATTTCCGTTGCATCCGATTTCAAATCACAACGATTCTAAAGAAGTTTCACTTCAAAAACTTAAATTCCAATAACAAAACTCATACATCGAAACCTATCAACTTAATCTGATTATCTTAATTTTGATTACCATCATCTTACACTAAAATAATTCAACCAAAAAGAAATATTTACTTCCGTACTATTAACCCAATTAAACCAACTTTCTTAGGTTAGGTTAGATTTGGTTAGGTTAGGTTAGGTTTTTTTTTTTTTTTTTTTTTTTTCTTTATAAGCCTACCATTTGTCAACAACATGACCGATGGCTATGACTTATCCTTCATTTACTGTCCAACATTTTGTTCCTATCATTGTAACACATAATATGTAATCATTAACCTTATAGACTGACACTCCATACAACTATAGTATAGCTGCAAAGAATCGCAGTCCATAAAGTTCACTTTATAAATAAAATACAAAAAAAAAACTTAAATTCCAATAACAAAACTCATACATGTAGATTCATCTAAACCTATCAACTTAATCTGATTATCTTAATTTTGATTACCCTCATCTTACACTAAAATAATTAAACCAAAAAGAAATATTTACTTCAGTACTATTAACCCAATTAAACCAACTTTCTTAGGTTAGGTTAGGTTTAGTTAGGTTAGGTTAGGTTTTTTGAAGTGAAACTTCTATAGAATCGTAGTGATTTCAAACCGGATGCAAAAAGATGAAACGGAAATGGTAAGAGACACAAATACAATTATTCTTTATTTAAATTTCTTTGCGCGATACTTCGTAGTTGAGACTACGAAGTATCGCGCAAAGAGGTATTGCTGTATTTTATTTATATTATTTTGTAACATACTTTATGTAATACGCTTTATTGAAGTAATATAAATAATCCGAATAATTACAGATATAATATATGTTTGTTTCTCTTATGATTTTAGCAGATGCGTTCATTTACCCTTTTTTCTATTCGATATGTATCAAAATTATAGTTCGTAAGTAGTAGACTCCAATCGTGCGTCGGTCGTAGCTGACACACACACACTTTTTTTTTTATTCTTCTTATTCTTTCGTCGATTTACTGAAGTTTCACTTCTTTCGTGTGTGAATCGCACACACACCATTTTTTTTGAAGTGAAACTTCTATAGAATCGTAGTGATTTCAAACCGGATGCAAAAAGATGAAACGGAAATGGTAAGAGACACAAATACAATGCTTTATTTAAATTTCTTTGCGCGCAAAGAGGTATTGCTGGATTTTATTTATATTATTTTGTAACATACTTTATATAATACGCTTTATTGAAGTAATATAAATAATCCGAATAATTACAGATATATGTTTGTTTCTCTTATCATTTTAGCAGATGCGTTCATTTACCCTTTTTTTCTATTCGATAAATATCATAATTATAGTTCGTAAGTAGTAGACTCCAATCATGCGTCGTAGCTGACACACACACACACACTATATTTTTATTCTTCTTATTCTTTCGTCGATTTACTAAAGTTTCACTTCTATCGTGTGTGAATCGCACACACACCTTTTTTTATTATTATTTTTTTTTTCCTAAAAAGCCTGCCATTTGTCAACAACATGACCGACGGCTATGACTTATCCTTCATTTCCTGTCCAACATTTTGTTCCTATCATTGTAACACATAATATGAAATCATTAACCTTATAGACTGACACTCCATACAACTATAGTATAGCTGCAAAGAATTGCAGTCCATAAAGTTCACTTTATAAATAAAATACAAAAAAAAAACTTAAATTCCAATAACAAAACTCATTTATCGAAACCTATCAACTTATTCTGATTATCTTAATTTTGATTACCATCATCTTACACTAAAATAATTCAACCAAAAAGAAATATTTACTTCCGTACTATTAACCCAATTAAACCAACTTTCTTAGGTTAGGTTAGGTTTTTTTTTTTTTTTTTTTTTTCCTATAAAGCCTGCCATTTGTCAACAACATGACCGACGGCTATGACTTATCCTTCATTTACTGTCGCTATTATTATGCGACAACATTTTGTTCCTATCATTGTAACACATAATATGAAATCATTAACCTTATAGACTGACACTCCATACAACTATAGTATAGCTGCAAAGAATCGCAGTCCATAAAGTTAACTTTATAAATAAAATACAAAAAAAAAAAAAAACTAATAACAAAACTCATACATATAGATTCATCTAAACCTATCAACTTAATCTGATTATCTTAATTTTGATTACCATCATCTTACACTAAAATAATTCAACCAAAAAGAAATATTTACTTCCGTACTATTAACCCAATTAAACCAACTTTCTTTGGTTAGGTTAGGTTTGGTTAGGTTAGGTTAGGTTTTTTTTTTTTTTTTTTTTCCTAAAAAGCCTGCCATTTGTCAACAACATGACCGACGGCTATGACTTATCCTTCATTTACTGTCCAACATTTTGTTCCTATCATTGTAACACATAATATGAAATCATTAACCTTATAGACTGACACTCCATACAACTATAGTATAGCTGCAAAGAATTGCAGTCCATAAAGTTCACTTTATAAATAAAATACAAAAAAAAAAAAAAAACCAATAACAAAACTCATACATATAGATTCACCTAAACCTATCAACTTAATCTGATTATCTTAATTTTGATTACCCTCATCTAACACTAAAATATTTCAACCAAAAAGAAATATTTACTTCCGTACTATTAACCCAATTAAACCAACTTTCTTAGGTTAGGTTAGGTTTGGTTAGGTTAGGTTAGGTTTTTTTTTTTTTTTTTTTTTTCCTATAAAGCCTGCCATTTGTCAACAACATGACCGACGGCTATGACTTATCCTTCATTTACTGTCGCTATTATTATGCGACAACATTTTGTTCCTATCATTGTAACACATAATATGAAATCATTAACCTTATAGACTGACACTCCATACAACTATAGTATAGCTGCAAAGAATCGCAGTCCATAAAGTTCACTTTATAAATAAAATACAAAAAAAAAAAAAAACTAATAACAAAACTCATACATATAGATTCATCTAAACCTATCAACTTAATCTGATTATCTTAATTTTGATTACCATCATCTTACACTAAAATAATTCAACCAAAAAGAAATATTTACTTCCGTACTATTAACCCAATTAAACCAACTTTCTTAGGTTAGGTTAGGTTTGGTTAGGTTAGGTTAGGTTTTTTTTTTTTTTGAAGTGAAACTTCTATAGAATCGTAGTGATTTCAAACCGGATGCAAAAAGATGAAACGGAAATGCTAAGAGACACAAATACAATGCTTTATTTAAATTTTTTTGCGAGGCGACGATTAAAGAGGTTTTGCTGTATTTTATTTATATTATTTTGTAACATGACATACTTTATGTAATACGCTTTATTGAAGTAATATAAATAATCCGAATAATTACAGATATATGTTTGTTTCTCTTATCATTTTAGCAGATGCGTTCATTTACCCTTTTTTTCTATTCGATATATATCATAATTATAGTTCGTAAGGAGTAAACTCCAATCGTGCGTCGTAGCTGACACACACACACACTTTTTTTTTATTCTTCTTATTCTTTCGTCGATTTACTGAAGTTTCACTTCTATCGTGTGTGAATCGCACACACACCTTTTTTTGAAGTGAAACTTCTATAGAATCGTAGTGATTTCAAACCGGATGCAAAAAGATGAAACGGAAATGATGTAAGAGACACAAATACAATGCTTTATTTAAATTTCTTTGCGCGATACGTCGTAGTTGAGACTACGAAGTATCGCGCAAAGAGGTATTGCTGTATTTTATTTATATTATTTTGTAACATACTTTATGTAATACGATTTATTGAAGTAATATAAATAATCCGAATAATTACAGATATATGTTTGTTTCTCTTAACAATTTAGCAGATGCGTTCATTTACCCTTTTTTTCTATTCGATATATATCATAATTATAGTTCTTAAGTAGTAGACTCCAATCGTGCGTCGTAGCTGACACACACACACTTTTTTTATTCTTCTTATTATTCTTTCGTCGATTTATTGAAGTTTCACTTCTATCGTGTGTGAATCGCACACACACCTTTTTTTTTTTTTTTCCTAAAAAGCCTGCCATTTGTCAACAACATGACCGACGGCTATGACTTATCCTTCATTTACTGTCCAACATTTTGTTCCTATCATTGTAACACATAATATGAAATCATTAACCTTATAGACTGACACTCCATACAACTATAGTATAGCTGCAAAGAATTGCAGTCCATAAAGTTCACTTTATAAATAAAATACAAAAAAAAAAAAAAAACCAATAACAAAACTCATACATATAGATTCACCTAAACCTATCAACTTAATCTGATTATCTTAATTTTGATTACCCTCATCTAACACTAAAATATTTCAACCAAAAAGAAATATTTACTTCCGTACTATTAACCCAATTAAACCAACTTTCTTAGGTTAGGTAGGTTAAGTTAGGTTTTTTTTTTTTTTTTTTTCCTAATAAGCCTACCATTTGTCAACAACATTGTGGGCTCGCCCCACATAGCTACTACTCGCAAACATATTTTTAACTTTAGGCTTACACTATTCATTATAATTACTTCATAATTATTTACACTATTTAAATTACGTACATAAATAAATAATTAAAAGTTACACTATTAATTATTTATTTAAACATTACACATATTTTGGCATTTATACATAATCATCATTTTATATATTTACACGTAAAATTATTTGCTATTTTCACATTTACACAAATAAAATAAACACATAAACTTATCTACACTAATTACATATATACATAAGTTATATTTATTAAAATACTTTCTGGTCGTCCGGCAACAATCTCGTACATCCCAACGGAAACAAACGCAATCCACCAAAACAATAGAAAGGAATGCGCCCGAGCACTCAAGCCTTCGGCCATCTTGGCTCGCCAGTCGGAAACTCTCACTGACGCAAGACGCATGTCCTTTGCTCGCTTAGCTTTCTCTCGCGAACGCATTCTTCCGCTTGTATCTTATTACTGTTGTGCCTATTCTCTTCTGAACTTTGTGCTTAGGAGTGTAGGAATATAAACACTACTGTGATTTGTGAAACATTGTATTTGGACGAACAATAAACCTGTAAACGTAAGCCATCTTTATTTATTCTCCAACAACAACTCACGCTCACACCACCTACACACCAAATTGGTGACCCCGACGAACACGAAGATGAGGACAAATGCGGAAGATAGTGGAAGTGAGGCCAGTGGTGATAGCCAAGTACGACACCAGGACAATATTACCACCCGGCCACCGAAAAAGATGCGCAGGTCCACTGACGGCACGCACGAGAAAATGACGTCCGACGTGCCGAAGTACAACGTAAAGGTACCACCATTTTCTCCTGACGATCCCGAAATCTGGTTTGCTGTACTAGAGGGCCAGTTCGCAAATTACGGCATTACAGATGACGGAGTCAAGTTTAACAACGTCATTACAAAACTTGATATGTGTCACGCCAAAGCCGTAAAAGACATTATAATCGACCCTCCCGCTCGCAACCGTTATGAGAAGATTAAGGGCGAACTGATAAGACGTCTTACGGCTTCTCATGAGAACAAAGTCCGTCAGCTTTTGACGCACGAAGAGATCGGTGACAGGAAGGCGTCCCAGTTTCTACGCCATCTCCGTGACCTGGCAGGACCAAGCATCCCCGAGGACTTCCTGAGGACGATCTGGAGCAACCGTTTGCCAAGCAGCATTCAGACGGTGCTGGCGTCCCAGCCGTCTCAAAACCTAGAACAACTGGCAGACCTAGCCGACCGCATCCAGGAAATCTCTGCTCCAGGAGCTCACGTAGCAGCGGCCTCTAGCAGCGCAGCCTCCAGCAGCACTTCAGGTGAAATCGCGGAGCTCAGGAAGATGGTTGAACGCCTGGCCGTCAAACTGGACGAATGCACACGTACCTCTCGTCCGCAGCATCAGGGGAACTTCAACCAGCGCCGCCGTCGCTCCATTTCTCGTAGCAGGACCCGTTCAGCTTCAGCGTACCGTCAATATCCCGTGTGCTGGTATCACACCGTTCACAAAGAGAAGGCGCTGAAATGCCAGACACCATGCGACTACAAGAAGACGGAAAACGCCACGGGCAATCAGCAGTAATGGCGACAGAAGATTGCCCCGTCTCACCAGGTCGCCTCTTTATAACAGATCGCACAACCAAGACCCAGTTCCTAGTCGACACAGGAAGTGACCTATGCGTTTTTCCACGATCGCGCATACAAGAGCGCAGGATTTCAACGGGATACAAACTCACCGCAGCCAACGGAACGACCATCGACACCTACGGCTACGCTCATCTGAACCTAGACTTGGGACTTCGTCGTTCCTACCCATGGCGCTTCGTGGTGGCAGACGTGACCAAGCCTATCATCGGGGTAGATTTCTTATGCTTTTATAATTTAATCGTAGATTGCAAAAATAAAAAGCTAATTGATAATATAACTAGCATATCTACTCCAGCTTCACTTGCAGTTAAGTTAGATAACATATATTCTGTAAAGGTTCAGACTGGTGATTCGCGTTTTCATGTTTTGTTATCTCGGGATTTTTCAGATATTACACGACCAGCAGGTACACAACGCACTATCCCACATAACACACAACATCATATTCGTACAACACCCGGTCCACCTGTTTCTTGCACACCTAGGCGCTTAGCACCCGATAAGCTTAAAATAGCTAGAGCTGAATTTGAGGCTATGCTAGCTAACGGTACCGCTAGGCCTTCCGAAAGCCCTTGGTCGTCTCCATTGCACCTTGCACCGAAAAAGGAAAATGGGTGGCGTCCATGCGGCGATTATAGGAAACTTAATGCCCGCACAATCCCCGATATGTATCCGATACGTCACATACATGACTTCACACACAACATCGCTGGATGCCGAGTATTCAGCACCATCGATCTTGTAAAGGCGTATAACCAGATACCGGTATTTGCAGATGACATTCCAAAGACGTCAATAACTACACCCTTTGGGATGTTCGAGTTCCCGTTTATGACGTTTGGCTTGCGCAATGCGGGACAAACTTTCCAGCGCTTCGTAGACGAAATGACGAGGGGGCTCGATTTCGTCTACTGCTACTTAGATGATTTTTTGGTTTATAGCAGAGACGAAACAGAACACGAATCCCATCTAAAACAAGTGTTTTCCAGGTTACAGAACTACGGTATGGTGATCAACGTGTCCAAGTGTGTTTTTGGGGCTCCGGCGGTAACTTTTTTAGGTTATCACATCTCACAGAGCGGAACCAAGCCACTGGACACCAAAGTACAGGCCATACGTGACTTCCCTCCACCTAAGGACGTGAGATCGCTTAGAAGGTTCCTGGGCATGACAAATTTTTACCGGCGCTTCCTGCCTAACGCTGCCCAAACCCAAGCACCTCTCAATTCACTCCTTACTGGGGCTGTCAAAGGTTCCATGCCCATTAACCTTAGCGGCGATGCTCTAAAAGCTTTCACAGAGACCAAAGAAAGCCTTTCTACCGCAGCACTGTTGGCTCATCCAAATTGTCAAGCCAAACTAGCGTTAGTTACAGATGCATCGGACACAGCAATGGGCGCTGTCCTTCAGCAATATCAGGACGACACTTGGCAACCACTTGCGTTCTTTTCCAGGAGATTGAAACCGGCCCAGACGAAATACTCACCGTATGATCGCGAATTACTTGCAATATACGAAGCGATCAAGTATTTCAAGCATATGGTTGAAGCTAGACATTTCACGGTCTATACCGATCACAAACCGATCAGTTATGCCTTTCACGAACGAAAGAATAACTGTTCGCCAAGGCAGTTCCGTCATCTAGACTTCATAGCTCAATTTACCACCGATATAAGGCACATTTCCGGCAAAAACAACGTCGTGGCCGACACCTTATCCCGCGTCGATGAACTCGTTGCTCCTGTAAATTTCGAAGACCTCTGCAAAGCTCAAGAGGATGATCCTGAGTTAACTCAGTACATCTCCGAGAGCTCCTCTCTCCGTCTACAGAAGATGATATACCCCCCTGGCAGCAGTAATTTTCTGTACTGCGATGTCAGCACGCAAACCCCACGGCCATTTATCACAAAAGGGTTGAGAAAGCATGTGTTCCTTAGCCTTCATTCGCTGAGTCACCCTGGCCCATCAGCAACCGCTAAATTGGTAGCTGAAAGATTTGTCTGGCCGGGAATCCGAAAGGATTGCAGAACCTGGGCGCAATCTTGCTTAGCTTGTCAGAGATCCAAAGTCAGCCGACACGTATCTGCTCCTCTCGGCACATATGAATTACCTCGCGCTCGCTTCAAACAGGTACACATTGATCTTATCGGTCCTTTACCAGTTTCTCACGGATTTAGGTACTGTTTGACAGCCATAGATCGGTTTACCCGCTGGCCAGAGGTTGTGCCGATTGAGGACATGACAGCTGAGACAGTAGGTAAAGCACTAATATCCGGCTGGTTTTCAAGATTTGGCGTGCCAACAGAAATTGTTACAGATCGTGGACGCCAATTTGAGTCTACACTGTTTCAATTTTTGTCCAAAACCGCAGGGTTCCAGCACAAGCGCACAACGGCCTACCACCCGGCATGTAACGGACTCATAGAGCGTTTTCACAGACAGCTTAAAGCCTCCATTGTCTGTCATGCCGATCAAAATTGGTCCGAAGTCCTACCATTGGTACTCCTTGGTATCCGTAGTGCATTTAAGGAAGACCTACAGTGCTCATCCGCCGAACTTTTGTACGGTGAACCACTGAGGCTCCCAGGCGAGTTTTTCGATCCGAGTCCAGGCGCTACAACTGATATTTCAGACTTTACAGCACGTCTGCACTCGTTCGCGGAAAAACTCAAGCCAGTACCTACTTCCCGGCATAACAAACACAAAATATTTGTGTTCAAAGAGCTTGCAACAGCAGAAAACGTTTTCTTACGTGAGGATGCTGTGCGACCTCCAATGCAACCAGCCTACACAGGTCCCCATAAGGTCTTAGAAAGGAGCGATAAAGTTTTTAAATTGTTAGTCAAAGGTAAACCTATGACGGTCTCAGTAGATCGCCTAAAACCTGCGTTTATACTAACTGAGAAAACTGACGACGATACGGTGCTACCTCCAATCGTGCCCATGCAGAAACAGGTTATTCAACCATCGTCAGCGACTCATAAAACTACACGTTCAGGTAGACAGGTTCGATTCCCGGACTACTATCGCCCCTAACCGGGTCTCTGGGGGGGAGTGATGTGGGCTCGCCCCACATAGCTACTACTCGCAAACATATTTTTAACTTTAGGCTTACACTATTCATTATAATTACTTCATAATTATTTACACTATTTAAATTACGTACATAAATAAATAATTAAAAGTTACACTATTAATTATTTATTTAAACATTACACATATTTTGGCATTTATACATAATCATCATTTTATATATTTACACGTAAAATTATTTGCTATTTTCACATTTACACAAATAAAATAAACACATAAACTTATCTACACTAATTACATATATACATAAGTTATATTTATTAAAATACTTTCTGGTCGTCCGGCAACAATCTCGTACATCCCAACGGAAACAAACGCAATCCACCAAAACAATAGAAAGGAATGCGCCCGAGCACTCAAGCCTTCGGCCATCTTGGCTCGCCAGTCGGAAACTCTCACTGACGCAAGACGCATGTCCTTTGCTCGCTTAGCTTTCTCTCGCGAACGCATTCTTCCGCTTGTATCTTATTACTGTTGTGCCTATTCTCTTCTGAACTTTGTGCTTAGGAGTGTAGGAATATAAACACTACTGTGATTTGTGAAACATTGTATTTGGACGAACAATAAACCTGTAAACGTAAGCCATCTTTATTTATTCTCCAACAACAACTCACGCTCACACCACCTACACACCAAAACATGACCGACGGCTATGACTTATCCTTCATTTACTGTCCAACATTTTGTTCCTATCATTGTAACACATAATATGAAATCATTTACCTTATAGACTGACACTCCATACAACTATAGTATAGCTGCAAAGAATCGCAGTCCATAAAGTTCACTTTATAAATAAAATACAAAAAAAAACTTCAATTCCAATAACAAAACTCATTTATCGAAACCTATCAACTTAATCTGATTATCTTAATTTTGATTACCATCATCTTACACTAAAATAATTCAACCAAAAAGAAATATTTACTTCCGTACTATTAACCCAATTAAACCAACTTTCTTAGGTTAGGTTTTTTTTTTTTTTTTTCCTATAAAGCCTGCCATTTGTCAACAACATGACCGACAGATATGACTTATCCTTCATTTACTGTCGCTATTATTATGCGACAACATTTTGTTCCTATCATTGTAACACATAATATGAAATCATTAACCTTATAGACTGACACTCCATACAACTATAGTATAGCTGCAAAGAATTGCAGTCCATAAAGTTCACTTTATAAATAAAATACAAAAAAAAAAAAAAAACCAATAACAAAACTCATACATATAGATTCACCTAAACCTATCAACTTAATCTGATTATCTTAATTTTGATTACCCTCATCTAACACTAAAATATTTCAACCAAAAAGAAATATTTACTTCCGTACTATTAACCCAATTAAACCAACTTTCTTAGGTTAGGTAGGTTAAGTTAGGTTTTTTTTTTTTTTTTTTTCCTAATAAGCCTACCATTTGTCAACAACATGACCGACGGCTATGACTTATCCTTCATTTACTGTCCAACATTTTGTTCCTATCATTGTAACACATAATATGAAATCATTTACCTTATAGACTGACACTCCATACAACTATAGTATAGCTGCAAAGAATCGCAGTCCATAAAGTTCACTTTATAAATAAAATACAAAAAAAAACTTCAATTCCAATAACAAAACTCATTTATCGAAACCTATCAACTTAATCTGATTATCTTAATTTTGATTACCATCATCTTACACTAAAATAATTCAACCAAAAAGAAATATTTACTTCCGTACTATTAACCCAATTAAACCAACTTTCTTAGGTAAGGTTTTTTTTTTTTTTTTTTCCTATAAAGCCTGCCATTTGTCAACAACATGACCGACAGATATGACTTATCCTTCATTTACTGTCGCTATTATTATGCGACAACATTTTGTTCCTATCATTGTAACACATAATATGAAATCATTAACCTTATAGACTGACACTCCATACAACTATAGTATAGCTGCAAAGAATCGCAGTCCATAAAGTTCACTTTATAAATAAAATACAAAAAAAATACTTCAATTCCAATAACAAAACTCATACATCGAAACCTATCAACTTAATCTGATTATCTTAATTTTGATTACCATCATCTTACACTAAAATAATTCAACCAAAAAGAAATATTTACTTCCGTACTATTAACCCAATTAAACCAACTTTCTTAGGTTAGGTAGGTTAAGTTAGGTTTTTTTTTTTTTTTTTTTTTCCTAAAAAGCCTGTCATTTTTCAACAACATGACCGACGGCTATGACTTATCCTTCATTTACTGTCCAACATTTTGTTCCTATCATTGTAACACATAATATGAAATCATTAACCTTATAGACTGACACTCCATACAACTACAGTATAGCTGCAAAGAATTGCAGTCCATAAAGTTCACTTTATAAATAAAATACAAAAAAAAAAAAAAACCATTAACAAAACTCATACATATAGATTCATCTTAACCTATCAACTTAATCTGATTATCTTAATTTTGATTACCCTCATCTAACACTAAAATATTTCAACCAAAAAGAAATATTTACTTCCGTACTATTAACCCAATTAAACCAACTTTCTTAGGTTAGGTTTTTTTTTTTTTTCCTATAAAGCCTGCCGTTTGTCAACAACATGACCGACAGCTATGACTTATTCTTCATTTACTGTCGCTATTATTATGCGACAACATTTTGTTCCTATCATTGTAACACATAATATGAAATCATTAACCTTATAGACTGACACTCCATACAACTATAGTATAGCTGCAAAGAATCGCAGTCCATAAAGTTCACTTTATAAATAAAATACAAAAAAAAAACTTTAATTCCAATAACAAAACTCATACATCGAAACCTATCAACTTAATCTGATAATCTTAATTTTGATTACCATCATCTAACACTAAAATATTTCAACCAAAAAGAAATATTTACTTCCGTACTATTAACCCAATTAAACCAACTTTCTTAGGTTAGGTTTTTTTTTTTTTTTTTTTTTCTTAATCAGCCTACCATTTGTCAACAACATGACCGACGGCTATGACTTATCCTTCATTTACTGTCGCTATTATTATGCGACAACATTTTGTTCCTATCATTGTAACACAAAATATGAAATCATTAACCTTATAGACTGACACTCCATACAACTATAGTATAGCTGCAAAGAATTGCAGTCCATGAAGTTCACTTTATAAATAAAATACAAAAAAAAAGATGTGTGTGCGATTCACACACGATAGAAGTGAAACTTCAGTAAATCGACGAAAGAATAAGAAGAATAAAAAAAAAGTGTGTGTGTGTCAGCTACGACGCACGATTGGAGTCTACTACTTATGAACTATAATTATGATATATATCGAATAGAAAAAAAGGGTAAATGAACGCATCTGCTAAATTGTTAAGAGATTATATATCTGTAATTATTCGGATTATTTATATTACTTCAATAAAGCGTATTACATAAAGTATGTTACAAAATAATATAAATAAAATACAGCAATACCTCTTTGCGCGATACTTCGTAGTCTCAACTACGAAGTATCGCGCAAAGAAATTTAAATAAAGCATTGTATTTGTGTCTCTTACATCATTTCCGTTTCATCTTTTTGCATCCGGTTTGAAATCACTACGATTCTATAGAAGTTTCACTTCAAAAAAAAACTTAAATTCCAATAACAAAACTCATACATATAGATTCATCTAAACCTATCAACTTAATCTGATTATCTTAATGTTGATTACCCTCATCTTACACTTAAATATTTTAACCAAAAAGAAATATTTACTTCCGTACTATTAACCCAATTAAACCAACTTTCTTAGGTTAGGTTAGGTTTGGTTAGGTTAGGTTTTTTTTTTTTTTTTTTTTTTCCTAAAAAGCCTGCCATTTGTCAACAACATGACCGACGGCTATGACATTTCCTTCATTTACTGTCCAACATTTTGTTCCTATCATTGTAACACATAATATGAAATCATTAACCTTATAGACTGACACTCCATACAACTATAGTATAGCTGCAAAGAATCGCAGTCCATAAAGTTCACTTTATATATAAAATACAAAAAAAAAAAAGGTGTGTGTGCGATTCACACACGATAGAAGTGAAACTTCAGTAAATCGACGAAAGAATAAGAAGAATAAAAAAAAAGTGTGTGTGTGTCAGCTACGACGCACGATTGGAGTCTACTACTTACGAACTATAATATGATGATATATATCGAATAGAAAAAAGGGTAAATGATCGCATCTGCTAAAATGATAAGAGAAACAAACATTTATCTGTAATTATTCGGATTATTTTTATTACTTCAATAAAGCGTATTACATAAAGTATGTTAAATATAGAAAAAAATTAGAAATTTAAATAAAGCATTGTATTTGTGTCTCTTACCATTTCCGTTTCATCTTTTTGCATCCGGTTTGAAATCACTACGATTCTATAGAAGTTTCACTTCAAAAACTTAAATTCCAATAACAAAACTCATACATGTAGATTCATCTAAACCTATCAACTTAATCTGATTATCTTAATTTTGATTACCCTCATCTTACACTTAAATAATTCAACCAAAAAGAAATATTTACTTCCGTACTATTAACCCAATTAAACCAACTTTCTTAGGTTAGATTAGATTTGGTTAGGTTAGGTTAGGTTTTTTTTTTCTTAATAAGCCTACCATTTGTCAACAACATGACCGACGGCTATGAATTATCCTTCATTTACTGTCCAACATTTTGTTCCTATCATTGTAACACATAATATGAAATCATTAACCTTATAGACTGACACTCCATACAACTATATTATAGCTGCAAAGAATTGCAGTCCATGAACTTCACTTTATAAATAAAATACAAAAAAAAAAACTTAAATTCCAATAACAAAACTCATACATGTAGATTCATCTAAACCTATCAACTTAATCTGATTATCTTAATGTTGATTACCCTCATCTTACACTTAAATAATTCAACCAAAAAGAAATATTTACTTCCGTACTATAATTATTAACCCAATTAAACCAAATTTCTTAGGTTAGGTTAGGTTAGGTTAGGTTTTTTTTTTTTTTTTTTTTTCCTAAAAAGCCTGCCATTTGTCAACAACATGACCGACGGCTATGACTTATCCTTCATTTACTGTCCAACGTTTTGTTCCTATCATTGTAACACATAATATGAAATCATTAACCTTATAGACTGACACTCCATACAACTATAGTAGTATAGCTGCAAAGAATCGCAGTCCATAAAGTTCACTTTATAAATAAAATACAAAAAAAAAACTTAAATTCCAATAACAAAACTCATACATGTAGATTCATCTAAACCTATCAACTTAATCTGATTATCTTAATTTTGATTACCCTCATCTTACACTTAAATAATTCAACCAAAAAGAAATATTTACTTCCGTACTATTAACCCAATTAAACCAACTTTCTTAGGTTAGGTTAGGTTTTTTTTTTTTTTTTTTTTCCTAAAAAGCCTGCCATTTGTCAACAACATGACCGACAGCTATGACTTATCCTTCATTTACTGTCGCTATTATAATGCGACAACATTTTGTTCCTATCATTGTAACACATAATATGAAATCATTAACCTTATAGACTGACACTCCATACAACTATAGTGTAGCTGCAAAGAATCGCAGTCCATAAAGTTTACTTTATAAATAAAATACAAAAAAAAAAACTTCAATTCCAATAACAAAACTCATACATCTAAACCTATCAACTTAATCTGATTATCTTAATTTTGATTACCATCATCTTACACTAAAATAATTCAACCAAAAAGAAATATTTACTTCCGTACTATTAACCCAATTAAACCAACTTTCTTAGGTTAGGTTAGATTTGGTTAGGTTAGGTTAGGTTAGGTTTTTTTTTTTCTTAATAAGCCTACCATTTGTCAACAACATGACCGACGGCTATGACTTATCCTTCATTTACTGTCCAACATTTTGTTCCTATCATTGTAACACATAATATGAAATCATTAACCTTATAGACTGACACTCCATACAACTATAGTATAGCTGCAAAGAATCGCAGTCCATAAAGTACACTTTATAAATAAAATACAAAAAAAAAAAAAAACCAATAACAAAACTCATACATATAGATTCATCTAAACCTATCAACTTAATCTGATTATCTTTATTTTGATTACCCTCATCTAACACTAAAATATTTCAACCAAAAAGAAATATTTATTTCCGTACTATTAACCCAATTAAACCAACTTTCTTAGGTTAGGTTTTTTTTTTTTTTTTTTTTTCCTATAAAGCCTGCCATTTGTCAACAACATGACCGACAGCTATGACTTATCCTTCATTTACTGTCGCTATTATAATGCGACAACATTTTGTTCCTATCATTGTAACACATAATATGAAATCATTAACCTTATAGACTGACACTCCATACAACTATAGTATAGCTGCAAAGAATCGCAGTCCATAAAGTTCACTTTATAAATAAAATACAAAAAAAAAAACTTCAATTCCAATAACAAAACTCATACATCGAAACCTATCAACTTAATCTGATTATCTTAATTTTGATTACCATCATCTTACACTAAAATAATTCAACCAAAAAGAAATATTTACTTCCGTACTATTAACCCAATTAAACCAACTTTCTTAGGTTAGGTTAGATTTGGTTAGGTTAGGTTAGGTTAGGTTTTTTTTTTTCTTAATAAGCCTACCATTTGTCAACAACATGACCGACGGCTATGAATTATCCTTCATTTACTGTCCAACATTTTGTTCCTATCATTGTAACACATAATATGAAATCATTAACCTTATAGACTGACACTCCATACAACTATAGTATAGCTGCAAAGAATCGCAGTCCATAAAGTTCACTTTATAAATAAAATACAAAAAAAAACTTCAATTCCAATAACAAAACTCATACATCGAAACCTATCAACTTAATCTGATTATCTTAATTTTGATTACCATCATCTAACACTAAAATATTTCAATCAAAAAGAAATATTTACTTCCGTTCTATTAACCCAATTAAACCAACTTTCTTAGGTTAGGTTAGGTTAGGTTTGGTTGGGTTAGGTTTTTTTTTTTTTTTTTTTTTTTTCTTAATCAGCCTACCATTTGTCAACAACATGACCGACGGCTATGACTTATCCTTCATTTACTGTCGCTATTATTATGCGACAACATTTTGTTCCTATCATTGTAACACATAATATGAAATCATTAACCTTATAGACTGACACTCCATACAACTATAGTATAGCTGCAAAGAATCGCAGTCCATAAAGTTCACTTTATAAATAAAATACAAAAAAAAAACTTAAATTCCAATAACAAAACTCATACATGTAGATTCATCTAAACCTATCAACTTAATCTGATTATCTTAATTTTGATTACCCTCATCTTACACTTAAATAATTCAACCAAAAAGAAATATTTACTTCCGTACTATTAACCCAATTAAACCAACTTTCTTAGGTTAGGTTAGGTTTTTTTTTTTTTTTTTTTTCCTAAAAAGCCTGCCATTTGTCAACAACATGACCGACGGCTATGACTTATCCATCATTTACTGTCCAACATTTTGTTCCTATCATTGTAACACATAATATGAAATCATTAACCTTATAGACTGACACTCCATACAACTATAGTATAGCTGCAAAGAATTGCAGTCCATAAAGTTCACTTTATAAATAAAATACAAAAAATAATAAAAAAAAACCAATAACAAAACTCATACATATAGATTCATCTAAACCTATCAACTTAATCTGATTATCTTAATTTTGATTACCCTCATCTAACACTAAAATATTTCAACCAAAAAGAAATATTTACTTCCGTACTATTAACCCAATTAAACCAACTTTCTTAGGTTAGGTAGGTTAGGTTTTTTTTTTTTTTTTTTTCCTATAAAGCCTGCCATTTGTCAACAACATGACCGACAGCTATGACTTATCCTTCATTTACTGTCGCTATTATTATGCGACAACATTTTGTTCCTATCATTGTAACACATAATATGAAATCATTAACCTTATAGACTGACACTCCATACAACTATAGTATAGCTGCAAAGAATCGCAGTCCATAAAGTTCACTTTATAAATAAAATACAAAAAAAAAAACTTCAATTCCAATAACAAAACTCATACATCGAAACCTATCAACTTAATCTGATTATCTTAATTTTGATTACCATCATCTTACACTCAAATAATTCAACCAAAAAGAAATATTTACTTCCGTACTATTAACCCAATTAAACCAACTTTCTTAGGTTAGGTTAGATTTGGTTAGGTTAGGTTAGGTTAGGTTTTTTTTTTTCTTAATAAGCCTACCATTTGTCAACAACATGACCGACGGCTATGAATTATCCTTCATTTACTGTCCAACATTTTGTTCCTATCATTGTAACACATAATATGAAATCATTAACCTTATAGACTGACACTCCATACAACTATAGTATAGCTGCAAAGAATCGCAGTCCATAAAGTTCACTTTATAAATAAAATACAAAAAAAAAAACTTCAATTCCAATAACAAAACTCATACATCGAAACCTATCAACTTAATCTGATTATCTTAATTTTGATAACCATCATCTTACACTCAAATAATTCAACCAAAAAGAAATATTTACTTCCGTACTATTAACCCAATTAAACCAACTTTCTTAGGTTAGGTTAGGTTTTTTTTTTTTTTTTTTTTAAAAAGCCTGCCATTTGTCAACAACATGACCGACGGCTATGACTTATCCTTCATTTACTGTCCAACATTTTGTTCCTATCATTGTAACACATAATATGAAATCATTAACCTTATAGACTGACACTCCATACAACTATAGTATAGCTGCAAAGAATTGCAGTCCATAAAGTACACTTTATAAATAAAATACAAAAAAAAAAAAAAACCAATAACAAAACTCATACATATAGATTCATCTAAACCTATCAACTTAATCTGATTATCTTAATTTTGATTACCCTCATCTAACACTAAAATATTTCAACCAAAAAGAAATATTTATTTCCGTACTATTAACCCAATTAAACCAACTTTCTTAGGTTAGGTTTTTTTTTTTTTTTTTTTCCTATAAAGCCTGCCATTTGTCAACAACATGACCGACAGCTATGACTTATCCTTCATTTACTGTCGCTATTATAATGCGACAACATTTTGTTCCTATCATTGTAACACATAATATGAAATCATTAACCTTATAGACTGACACTCCATACAACTATAGTATAGCTGCAAAGAATCGCAGTCCATAAAGTTCACTTTATAAATAAAATACAAAAAAAAAAACTTCAATTCCAATAACAAAACTCATACATCGAAACCTATCAACTTAATCTGATTATCTTAATTTTGATTACCATCATCTTACACTAAAATAATTCAACCAAAAAGAAATATTTACTTCCGTACTATTAACCCAATTAAACCAACTTTCTTAGGTTAGGTTAGATTTGGTTAGGTTAGGTTAGGTTAGGTTTTTTTTTTTCTTAATAAGCCTACCATTTGTCAACAACATGACCGACGGCTATGAATTATCCTTCATTTACTGTCCAACATTTTGTTCCTATCATTGTAACACATAATATGAAATCATTAACCTTATAGACTGACACTCCATACAACTATAGTATAGCTGCAAAGAATTGCAGTCCATAAAGTTCACTTTATAAATAAAATACAAAAAAAAACTTCAATTCCAATAATAAAACTCATACATGTAGATTCATCTAAACCTATCAACTTAATCTGATTATCTTAATTTTGATTACCCTCATCTTACACTAAAATAATTCAACCAAAAAGAAATATTTACTTCCGTACTATTAACCCAATTAAACAACTTTCTTAGGTTAGGTTTGGTTTGGTTAGGTTAGGTTTTTTTTTTTTTTTTTTTTTTTCCTAAAAAGCCTGCCATTTGTCAACAACATGACCGACGGCTATGACTTATCCTTCATTTACTGTCCAACGTTTTGTTCCTATCATTATCATCCTATTGTGTCGAATATGAATATGGTATTTTACGAACTAACAAAATTATTTATTATTCTATGAACAAGCACGCGTTCGATTGTATTATGTGAACAAGTCAATGTTAATATAACGTTTCGATTCGCTATTCTATGAACAAGCAAACGTTCGATTGTATTCTGTGAACAAGTCAATGTTAATAAAAGCGAGCCGCGCCGCTATTTTACATTGTTACTTGTGTTCAATTAAACTTGCGGGTCGAATATGAATATGGTGTTTTACGAATCAACAAAATTATTTATAAGAGAAAGGAAAAATGAGTATGAAATGTTTCGATTCGTTATTCTATGAACAAGTCAATAGTAGTTGACTTGTTCGCAGAATACAATCGTATTCTATGAACAAGTCAATAGTAGTTGACTTGTTCACAGAATACGATCGCATTCTATGAACAAGTTAATAGTAGTTGACTTGTTCACAGAATACAATCGTATTCTATGAACAAGTTAAACCAATAATATTATTAATAAAAGCGAGCCGCGCCGCTATTTTACATTGTTACTTGTGTTCAATTAAACTTGCGGGTCGAATATGAATATGGTGTTTTACGAATCAACAAA
>OV815302.1:18752500-18757500 GCA_929108375.1 Gymnoscelis rufifasciata | reverse complement strand
CGAAGGGACAATTACGACTCCCGAACGGCGCTTAGACCGACATCGAACGGGTCGCGATGTATTACTAAGGGAGAAGTGCACGCCGTCCGCGAACGTAGAACCGCCAACGCCGTGCCGCACGGCCGAAGCCGACGACATCGAGCGCGTGCAGTCACGCCACGGAATAACGATGAATCTCCCCGTTCGTTCATTCGAGTTTCGCAGGTTTACCCCTGAGCGGTTTCACGTACTGTTGAACTCTCTCTTCAAAGTTCTTTTCAACTTTCCCTCACGGTACTTGTTCGCTATCGGTCTCGCGGTAATATTTAGCCTTAGATGGAGTTTACCACCCACTTAGGGCTGCACTCTCAAGCAACCCGACTCTGAGGAGTGTCCCTCTCGCCGCAGTCCTCCGTCGCTACGGGCCTGGCACCCTCTGTGGGAAATGGGCCCCGTTCAAGACGAACTTGGACAGGAGTGGACCACGACGAGAAAGCGGAACCTCCCGAACACCACATCTCCCGACGCCGTTACAACGTCGGGATTCAGTGCTGGGCTTATTCCTGTTCGCTCGCCGCTACTAAGGAAATCCTAGTTAGTTTCTTTTCCTCCGCTTACTAATATGCTTAAATTCGGCGGGTAATCCTCCCTGATCTGAGGCCAACGTATAAAAAGGGGAGGCAGACGCGATATCCGTTACGACGCAACGACGTGTATCACACATACACATTGCTATGTACAGAGAAACACCCCGTCACGCCCTTCGGACGTCGAGTCCGCCTACTGGAGACCCTTCGGCTGTTAGAGCAAGTCACACATGAGCGATAAGTGCCGCTAAAAGCGCGCCCGCTCACGCCGCCGCCTTGACGTTCAGTAAATCATAAACAAACAAACGCTCAGCGCGATAGTATAATCACACATCGTTTTGTTGCATAATTCTGAACGACGACGACGCTCGGGCGCACCCAGCACGCACGAATCGTGTGAATTCTCAACGTTATTATCATGTTTAAAAGGACCCCGCGCGCGCGCGCTAACACGCACGCGGAGAACCCTCATATGCGCTCGTATAATAAATTATATTCGCGCAATGTGATTTGTGTATTTATGCAGCCGGCCCTCAGACAGGAGTGGTCCTGGATGTGTATCCACGGACCGCAATGTGCGTTCGAAATGTCGATGTTCAAATGTGTCCTGCAGTTCACACTATGACGCGCAGTTAACTGCGTTCTTCATCGACCCGCGAGCCAAGTGATCCACCGTCCAGGGTAATGGTTTATTGTGGTGTATGGTACATTTTTGATTAATTAAATAAAAAAATATTCTTAGAACGAGAGCGTGCGCGCGCCGCTCGGCGCGCGCGACTCTCACTCTAAACCGTTCTGATATTGTTATTTAGTTAACGAGCACGCCCGTAACGCGTCTGAAACTCGAGGTGCGGATTTTTCACCCGTCCTAGTTCCTCTGACGCGTAGGCGTGACGCGAGCTTCGCGCTAGCGCGCTCGCGCGAGCACTCCGCTCTTTATTTTGATTGTGTGAAGTATAACTTCGGATGGTTGTGATCAAGTGTAGTATTCAGCCGCGCCTCTTTCATCCCCTTTTACAGAGTGTGAAAAGAAAAACACAAGCCGTACACACACACGTTAATGATCCTTCCGCAGGTTCCCCTACGGAAACCTTGTTACGACTTTTACTTCCTCTAAATGATCAAGTTTGGTCAACTTCCCAACGACGCCAACGGCCGTGAAGCCACCGCGTGTCGGTCCGAAGACCTCACTAAATCATTCAATCGGTAGTAGCGACGGGCGGTGTGTACAAAGGGCAGGGACGTAATCAACGCGAGCTTATGACTCGCGCTTACTAGGAATTCCTCGTTTATGGGGGATAATTGCAAACCCCAATCCCCAGCACGAAGGAGTTTCAACGGGTTGCCCGGGCCTTTAGGCCAGGGAGAACATGTTGATTCCTTCAGTGTAGCGCGCGTGCGGCCCAGGACATCTAAGGGCATCACAGACCTGTTATTGCTCAATCTCGTGCGGCTCGAAACCGCCGGTCCCTCTAAGAAGAATTTTAATACGTCGCCAGTGAGTTGCGTGACCGAAGCCATGCACACCGAAATGACGACGCCTATTTAGCAGGCTAGAGTCTCGTTCGTTACCGGAATTAACCAGACAAATCGCTCCACCAACTAAGAACGGCCATGCACCACCACCCACCGAATCAAGAAAGAGCTGTTAATCTGTCAATCCTTCCGGTGTCCGGGCCTGGTGAGATTTCCCGTGTTGAGTCAAATTAAGCCGCAGGCTCCACTCCTGGTGGTGCCCTTCCGTCAATTCCTTTAAGTTTCAGCTTTGCAACCATACTCCCCCCGGAGTCCAAAATCTTTGGTTTCCCGGAAGCTGCCCGCCGAGCCATTGTAGTAACGTCGGCGGATCGCTAGATGACATATTTACGGTTAGAACTAGGGCGGTATCTAATCGCCTTCGAACCTCTAACTTTCGTTCTTGATTGATGAAAACACCTTTGGCAAATGCTTTCGCTGATGTTCGTCTTGCGACGATCCAAGAATTTCACCTCTAACGTCGCAATACGAATGCCCCCAGTTATCCCTATTAATCATTACCTCGGAGTTCTGAAAACCAACAAAATAGAACCGAGATCATATTCTATTATTCCAATCCAAATTCCGTGTTCAATTAAACTTGCGGGTCGAATATGAATATGGTGTTTTACGAATCAACAAAATTATTTATAAGAGAAAGGAAAAATGAGTATGAAATGTTTCGATTCGTTATTCTATGAACAAGTCAATAGTAGTTGACTTGTTCGCAGAATACAATCGTATTCTATGAACAAGTCAATAGTAGTTGACTTGTTCACAGAATACGATCGCATTCTATGAACAAGTTAATAGTAGTATAATATTATTAATAAAAGCGAGCCGCGCCGCTATTTTACATTGTTACTTGTGTTCAATTAAACTTGCGGGTCGAATATGAATATGGTGTTTTACGAATCAACAAAATTATTTATAAGAGAAAGGAAAAATGAGTATGAAATGTTTCGATTCGTTATTCTATGAACAAGTCAATAGTAGTTGACTTGTTCGCAGAATACAATCGTATTCTATGAACAAGTCAATAGTAGTTGACTTGTTCACAGAATACGATCGCATTCTATGAACAAGTTAATAGTAGTTGACTTGTTCACAGAATACAATCGTATTCTATGAACAAGTTAAACCAATAATATTATTAATAAAAGCGAGCCGCGCCGCTATTTTACATTGTTACTTGTGTTCAATTAAACTTGCGGGTCGAATATGAATATGGTGTTTTACGAATCAACAAAATTATTTATAAGAGAAAGGAAAAATGAGTATGAAATGTTTCGATTCGTTATTCTATGAACAAGTCAATAGTAGTTGACTTGTTCGCAGAATACAATCGTATTCTATGAACAAGTCAATAGTAGTTGACTTGTTCACAGAATACGATCGCATTCTATGAACAAGTTAATAGTAGTTGACTTGTTCACAGAATACAATCGTATTCTATGAACAAGTTAAACCAATAATATTATTAATAAAAGCGAGCCGCGCCGCTATTTTACATTGTTACTTGTGTTCAATTAAACTTGCGGGTCGAATATGAATATGGTGTTTTACGAATCAACAAAATTATTTACAAGAGAAAGGAAAAATGAGTATGAAATGTTTCGATTCGTTATTCTATGAACAAGTCAATAGTAGTTGACTTGTTCGCAGAATACAATCGCATTCTATGAACAAGTTAATAGTAGTTGACTTGTTCGCAGAATACGATCGTATTCTATGAACAAGTCAATAGTAGTTGACTTGTTCACAGAATACAATCGTATTCTATGAACAAGTTAAACCAATAATATTATTAATAAAAGCGAGCCGCGCCGCTATTTTACATTGTTACTTGTGTTCAATTAAACTTGCGGGTCGAATATGAATATGGTGTTTTACGAATCAACAAAATTATTTATAAGAGAAAGGAAAAATGAGTATGAAATGTTTCGATTCGTTATTCTATGAACAAGTCAATAGTAGTTGACTTGTTCGCAGAATACAATCGTATTCTATGAACAAGTCAATAGTAGTTGACTTGTTCACAGAATACGATCGCATTCTATGAACAAGTTAATAGTAGTTGACTTGTTCACAGAATACAATCGTATTCTATGAACAAGTTAAACCAATAATATTATTAATAAAAGCGAGCCGCGCCGCTATTTTACATTGTTACTTGTGTTCAATTAAACTTGCGGGTCGAATATGAATATGGTGTTTTACGAATCAACAAAATTATTTACAAGAGAAAGGAAAAATGAGTATGAAATGTTTCGATTCGTTATTCTATGAACAAGTCAATAGTAGTTGACTTGTTCGCAGAATACAATCGCATTCTATGAACAAGTTAATAGTAGTTGACTTGTTCATAGAATACGATCGTATTCTGCGAACAAGTCAATAGTAGTTGACTTGTTCACAGAATACAATCGTATTCTATGAACAAGTTAAACCAATAATATTATTAATAAAAGCGAGCCGCGCCGCTATTTTACATTGTTACTTGTGTTCAATTAAACTTGCGGGTCGAATATGAATATGGTGTTTTACGAATCAACAAAATTATTTATAAGAGAAAGGAAAAATGAGTATGAAATGTTTCGATTCGTTATTCTATGAACAAGTCAATAGTAGTTGACTTGTTCGCAGAATACAATCGTATTCTATGAACAAGTCAATAGTAGTTGACTTGTTCACAGAATACGATCGCATTCTATGAACAAGTTAATAGTAGTTGACTTGTTCACAGAATACAATCGTATTCTATGAACAAGTTAAACCAATAATATTATTAATAAAAGCGAGCCGCGCCGCTATTTTACATTGTTACTTGTGTTCAATTAAACTTGCGGGTCGATTATGAATATGGTGTTTTACGAATCAACAAAATTATTTATAAGAGAAAGGAAAAATGAGTATGAA
>OV815302.1:18745000-18747500 GCA_929108375.1 Gymnoscelis rufifasciata | reverse complement strand
TCTTCAAAGTTCTTTTCAACTTTCCCTCACGGTACTTGTTCGCTATCGGTCTCGCGGTAATATTTAGCCTTAGATGGAGTTTACCACCCACTTAGGGCTGCACTCTCAAGCAACCCGACTCTGAGGAGTGTCCCTCTCGCCGCAGTCCTCCGTCGCTACGGGCCTGGCACCCTCTATGGGAAATGGGCCCCGTTCAAGACGAACTTGGACAGGAGTGGACCACGACGAGAAAGCGGAACCTCCCGAACACCACATCTCCCGACGCCGTTACAACGTCGGGATTCAGTGCTGGGCTTATTCCTGTTCGCTCGCCGCTACTAAGGAAATCCTAGTTAGTTTCTTTTCCTCCGCTTACTAATATGCTTAAATTCGGCGGGTAATCCTCCCTGATCTGAGGCCAACGTATAAAAAGGGGAGGCAGACGCGATATCCGTTACGACGCAACGACGTGTATCACACATACACATTGCTATGTGTACAGAGAAACACCCCGTCACGCCCTTCGGACGTCGAGTCCGCCTACTGGAGACCCTTCGGCTGTTAGAGCAGTCACACATGAGCGATAAGTGCCGCTAAAAGCGCGCCCGCTCACGCCGCCGCCTTGACGTTCAGCAATCATAAACAAACAAACGCTCAGCGCGATAGTATAATCACACATCGTTTTGTTGCATAATTCTGAACGACGACGACGCTCGGGCGCACCCAGCACGCACGAATCGTGTGAATTCTCAACGTTATTATTATGTTTAAAAGGACCCCGCGCGCGCGCGCGCTAACACGCACGCACGCACGCACGCGGAGAACCCTCATATGCGCTCGTATAATAAATTATATTCGCGCAATGTGATTTGTGTATTTATGCAGCCGGCCCTCAGACAGGAGTGGTCCTGGATGTGTATCCACGGACCGCAATGTGCGTTCGAAATGTCGATGTTCAAATGTGTCCTGCAGTTCACACTATGACGCGCAGTTAACTGCGTTCTTCATCGACCCGCGAGCCAAGTGATCCACCGTCCAGGGTAATGGTTTATTGTGGTGTATGGTACATTTTTGATTAATTAAATAAAAAAATATTCTTAGAACGAGAGGAGCGTGCGCGCCGCTCGGCGCGCGCGACTCTCACTCTAAACCGTTCTGAGATTGTTATTTAGTTAACGAGCACGCCCGTAACGCGTCTGAAACTCGAGGTGCGGATTTTTCACCCGTCCTAGTTCCTCTGACGCGTAGGCGTGACGCGAGCTTCGCGCTCGCGCGCTCGCGCGAGCACTCCGCTCTTTGTTTTGATTGTGAAGTATAACTTCGGATGGTTGTGATCAAGAGTGTATTCAGCCGCGCCTCTTTCATCCCCTTTTACAGAGTGTGAAAAGAAAAACACAAGCCGTACACACACACGTTAATGATCCTTCCGCAGGTTCCCCTACGGAAACCTTGTTACGACTTTTACTTCCTCTAAATGATCAAGTTTGGTCAACTTCCCAACGACGCCAACGGCCGTGAAGCCACCGCGTGTCGGTCCGAAGACCTCACTAAATCATTCAATCGGTAGTAGCGACGGGCGGTGTGTACAAAGGGCAGGGACGTAATCAACGCGAGCTTATGACTCGCGCTTACTAGGAATTCCTCGTTTATGGGGGATAATTGCAAACCCCAATCCCCAGCACGAAGGAGTTTCAACGGGTTGCCCGGGCCTTTAGGCCAGGGAGAACATGTTGATTCCTTCAGTGTAGCGCGCGTGCGGCCCAGGACATCTAAGGGCATCACAGACCTGTTATTGCTCAATCTCGTGCGGCTCGAAACCGCCGGTCCCTCTAAGAAGAATTTTAATACGTCGCCAGTGAGTTGCGTGACCGAAGCCATGCACACCGAAATGACGACGCCTATTTAGCAGGCTAGAGTCTCGTTCGTTACCGGAATTAACCAGACAAATCGCTCCACCAACTAAGAACGGCCATGCACCACCACCCACCGAATCAAGAAAGAGCTGTTAATCTGTCAATCCTTCCGGTGTCCGGGCCTGGTGAGATTTCCCGTGTTGAGTCAAATTAAGCCGCAGGCTCCACTCCTGGTGGTGCCCTTCCGTCAATTCCTTTAAGTTTCAGCTTTGCAACCATACTCCCCCCGGAGTCCAAAATCTTTGGTTTCCCGGAAGCTGCCCGCCGAGCCATTGTAGTAACGTCGGCGGATCGCTAGATGACATATTTACGGTTAGAACTAGGGCGGTATCTAATCGCCTTCGAACCTCTAACTTTCGTTCTTGATTGATGAAAACACCTTTGGCAAATGCTTTCGCTGATGTTCGTCTTGCGACGATCCAAGAATTTCACCTCTAACGTCGCAATACGAATGCCCCCAGTTATCCCTATTAATCATTACCTCGGAGTTCTGAAAACCAACAAAATAGAACCGAGATCATATTCTATTATTCCAATCCAAATTCCGTGTTCAATTAAACTTGCGGGTCGAATATGAATATGGTGTTTTACGAATCAACAAAATTATT
>OV815302.1:18730000-18740000 GCA_929108375.1 Gymnoscelis rufifasciata | reverse complement strand
CGGGAGTGCGAGAGGCCGACCGAGATCGGCGCACCATCCTCCCTGAGCGGACGGCAAGCGTCCACCTTCACTTTCGTTGCGCCTTTCAGTTTAGACATTTTACTCAATGACTCGCACACATGCTAGACTCCTTGGTCCGTGTTTCAAGACGGGTCCTGCGAGTGCCCGAAACTGAATCATCGCAGACAAGGGACGCGCACAGTCCGAGACAGCACGGCTGCGACAACAGGCGCGCCGCACCCCCGCCCGCACTTAGGCAGGACGGGGGTGACGACGTAGCCTTGCGTCGGGCCGGACGCGCATAAACGCGTACGCGATCCGTTGAAAATACCGTCCGACGGCCGGTCGGCAACCGTCACGGTCGCAACTGCGCCCCGAAGGGACAATTACGACTCCCGAACGGCGCTTAGACCGACATCGAACGGGTCGCGATGTATTACTAAGGGAGAAGTGCACGCCGTCCGCGAACGTAGAACCGCCAACGCCGTGCCGCACGGCCGAAGCCGACGACATCGAGCGCGTGCAGTCACGCCACGGAATAACGATGAATCTCCCCGTTCGTTCATTCGAGTTTCGCAGGTTTACCCCTGAGCGGTTTCACGTACTGTTGAACTCTCTCTTCAAAGTTCTTTTCAACTTTCCCTCACGGTACTTGTTCGCTATCGGTCTCGCGGTAATATTTAGCCTTAGATGGAGTTTACCACCCACTTAGGGCTGCACTCTCAAGCAACCCGACTCTGAGGAGTGTCCCTCTCGCCGCAGTCCTCCGTCGCTACGGGCCTGGCACCCTCTGTGGGAAATGGGCCCCGTTCAAGACGAACTTGGACAGGAGTGGACCACGACGAGAAAGCGGAACCTCCCGAACACCACATCTCCCGACGCCGTTACAACGTCGGGATTCAGTGCTGGGCTTATTCCTGTTCGCTCGCCGCTACTAAGGAAATCCTAGTTAGTTTCTTTTCCTCCGCTTACTAATATGCTTAAATTCGGCGGGTAATCCTCCCTGATCTGAGGCCAACGTATAAAAAGGGGAGGCAGACGCGATATCCGTTACGACGCAACGACGTGTATCACACATACACATTGCTATGTACAGAGAAACACCCCGTCACGCCCTTCGGACGTCGAGTCCGCCTACTGGAGACCCTTCGGCTGTTAGAGCAAGTCACACATGAGCGATAAGTGCCGCTAAAAGCGCGCCCGCTCACGCCGCCGCCTTGACGTTCAGTAAATCATAAACAAACAAACGCTCAGCGCGATAGTATAATCACACATCGTTTTGTTGCATAATTCTGAACGACGACGACGCTCGGGCGCACCCAGCACGCACGAATCGTGTGAATTCTCAACGTTATTATCATGTTTAAAAGGACCCCGCGCGCGCGCGCTAACACGCACGCGGAGAACCCTCATATGCGCTCGTATAATAAATTATATTCGCGCAATGTGATTTGTGTATTTATGCAGCCGGCCCTCAGACAGGAGTGGTCCTGGATGTGTATCCACGGACCGCAATGTGCGTTCGAAATGTCGATGTTCAAATGTGTCCTGCAGTTCACACTATGACGCGCAGTTAACTGCGTTCTTCATCGACCCGCGAGCCAAGTGATCCACCGTCCAGGGTAATGGTTTATTGTGGTGTATGGTACATTTTTGATTAATTAAATAAAAAAATATTCTTAGAACGAGAGCGTGCGCGCGCCGCTCGGCGCGCGCGACTCTCACTCTAAACCGTTCTGATATTGTTATTTAGTTAACGAGCACGCCCGTAACGCGTCTGAAACTCGAGGTGCGGATTTTTCACCCGTCCTAGTTCCTCTGACGCGTAGGCGTGACGCGAGCTTCGCGCTCGCGCGCTCGCGCGAGCACTCCGCTCTTTATTTTGATTGTGTGAAGTATAACTTCGGATGGTTGTGATCAAGTGTAGTATTCAGCCGCGCCTCTTTCATCCCCTTTTACAGAGTGTGAAAAGAAAAACACAAGCCGTACACACACACGTTAATGATCCTTCCGCAGGTTCCCCTACGGAAACCTTGTTACGACTTTTACTTCCTCTAAATGATCAAGTTTGGTCAACTTCCCAACGACGCCAACGGCCGTGAAGCCACCGCGTGTCGGTCCGAAGACCTCACTAAATCATTCAATCGGTAGTAGCGACGGGCGGTGTGTACAAAGGGCAGGGACGTAATCAACGCGAGCTTATGACTCGCGCTTACTAGGAATTCCTCGTTTATGGGGGATAATTGCAAACCCCAATCCCCAGCACGAAGGAGTTTCAACGGGTTGCCCGGGCCTTTAGGCCAGGGAGAACATGTTGATTCCTTCAGTGTAGCGCGCGTGCGGCCCAGGACATCTAAGGGCATCACAGACCTGTTATTGCTCAATCTCGTGCGGCTCGAAACCGCCGGTCCCTCTAAGAAGAATTTTAATACGTCGCCAGTGAGTTGCGTGACCGAAGCCATGCACACCGAAATGACGACGCCTATTTAGCAGGCTAGAGTCTCGTTCGTTACCGGAATTAACCAGACAAATCGCTCCACCAACTAAGAACGGCCATGCACCACCACCCACCGAATCAAGAAAGAGCTGTTAATCTGTCAATCCTTCCGGTGTCCGGGCCTGGTGAGATTTCCCGTGTTGAGTCAAATTAAGCCGCAGGCTCCACTCCTGGTGGTGCCCTTCCGTCAATTCCTTTAAGTTTCAGCTTTGCAACCATACTCCCCCCGGAGTCCAAAATCTTTGGTTTCCCGGAAGCTGCCCGCCGAGCCATTGTAGTAACGTCGGCGGATCGCTAGATGACATATTTACGGTTAGAACTAGGGCGGTATCTAATCGCCTTCGAACCTCTAACTTTCGTTCTTGATTGATGAAAACACCTTTGGCAAATGCTTTCGCTGATGTTCGTCTTGCGACGATCCAAGAATTTCACCTCTAACGTCGCAATACGAATGCCCCCAGTTATCCCTATTAATCATTACCTCGGAGTTCTGAAAACCAACAAAATAGAACCGAGATCATATTCTATTATTCCATGCACGAAATATTCAAGCAGCATTTTGAGCCCGCTTTGAGCACTCTAATTTGTTCAAAGTAAAATTGTCGGCCCATCTCGACACTCAATAAAGAGCACCGCGATAGGATTTTGATATTGAACGGGCGTTTTACCGCCCGCTCACCGACGATATGCTCCGCAAACGTGTCAGTATCACCGCGGATGCGGTGCACCGACAGCGCGGCGCACAAATGCAACTACGAGCTTTTTAACCGCAACAATTTTAGTATACGCTATTGGAGCTGGAATTACCGCGGCTGCTGGCACCAGACTTGCCCTCCAATTGTTCCTCGTTAAAATATTTAAAGTGTACTCATTCCGATTACGAGGCCTCGTAAGAGTCCCGTATCGTTATTTTTCGTCACTACCTCCCCGTGCCGGGAGTGGGTAATTTGCGCGCCTGCTGCCTTCCTTGGATGTGGTAGCCGTTTCTCAGGCTCCCTCTCCGGAATCGAACCCTGATTCCCCGTTACCCGTGACAACCATGGTAGTCGCAGAAACTACCATCGAAAGTTGATAAGGCAGACATTTGAAAGATGCGTCGCCGGTACTGGACCATGCGATCGGCAAAAGTTATCCAGATTCATCAAAATTAACGACTTCGGACGCGAGGCCCTCCGTCGATTGGTTTTGATCTAATAAAAGCACTCATCCCATCACTGGTCAGAGTTCTGATTGCATGTATTAGCTCTAGAATTACCACAGTTATCCAAGTAACTGAGTAAGATCTAAGGAACCAAAACTGATATATTGAGCCATTCGCGGTATCGCCTTAATACGGCTTGCACTGAGACATGCATGGCTTAATCTTTGAGACAAGCATATAACTACTGGCAGGATCAACCAGGGAGCTAACTCTTTACTGCAACCTGCTGTGTTGTGAACAGGACCGCTTCGAAAAACGATCGCCCCCACACACACAGCAGGAGAGGAGTCTAACCGACACCGCTCACCGATACGGAGACGGCGCCGGTTGTCTTCAGAGTATGTGTGAATTTATGTGTCACTCTTTTGGAGCGACTCTGTATAAAACGGACATAATTGTTTATAATGTGCCGCTACAGATGAACATTCCGATCAGGTGTACCGTCCACGTTTTATTTTTTATAAAAACGGTTCAGTTGGCGAAATCGATGAATCGACGTTCACGCCCGGTCCATGGAGAGACTGATAGCTCACGGCCGCATTTTCGCGCGAGGGCGCACCGGGCGGATACAACCGAGCACGGATGTACCAACCCCGCCTCACTGCTTTAACAGCTTCAGTTCACATAGGGAAATCCGACGAGTCACGACGGATCCCATAAACCGTACAACTAAATTATAACAGATCTCACGATCCGATTAACATTAAGAGTCATCCAGATGGCAAACGAACGTCCCTTACCAATCACCACTCGGCGATGTAGGGACTCCAAACAGGCGTTGCATGGATTTATTCACGGTAAAACACAGACAACTGCACCACGGGCACACCGAATTCACAGTTTCAAAGCAATATATTTCTCCTTCTTCTTCAATTCCCATAATAGCTTTGATAAATCTATAAAAACGGAAGCCAGCGGCGCAGTCAAACATTTTATTACACTCCTTTTCCCACAGCAATCGCACAAAGAGACGCGCTATCCACAGTCTGAGATTAACAACAACCACACCCCGCAAAACACTGTTTTTATTACATTTCATAATATTCAACTTATTGGATTTGTTGGAAACCCGATAAATTAAACACAAAACATATATAATAACACGATTCATCGAAGTCTTTGGAACCTCTCATTTGACTCGCGTACAAATACACATTAAAATGTAATAAATTGTATTAAAAGATGCGTTGTGTTTCTCTTCGTCTCGCATCACGCTCTTAGGCGTATAACGGTGTTGATGTTGGTAAAGGTAAGTGTAGTATGTATGAGTTTAAAAAAAAAAAAAAAAAATGTTTATTTGTTTTGATTGTTGTTGATTGACGTTTGAGCTGATGCAAATAAAAATATTTTTTTTTATTTTTTTTTTTTTTTTTTTTTTTTTTTTTTTTTTTTTTTATCATTTTTTATATTAAATTATGATAATTTTCCGCGAAAGGTTATTTCCATTGTTAATTAAACTTGCGTGTCGAATATGAATATGGTATTTTACGAACTAACAAAATTATTTATTATTCTATGAACAAGCACGCGTTCGATTGTATTATGTGAACAAGTCAATGTTAATATAACGTTTCGATTCGCTATTCTATGAACAAGCAAACGCTCGATTGTATTCTGTGAACAAGTCAATGTTAATAAAAGCGAGCCGCGCCGCTATTTTACATTGTTACTTGTGTTCAATTAAACTTGCGGGTCGAATATGAATATGGTGTTTTACGAATCAACAAAATTATTTATAAGAGAAAGGAAAAATGAGTATGAAATGTTTCGATTCGTTATTCTATGAACAAGTCAATAGTAGTTGACTTGTTCGCAGAATACAATCGTATTCTATGAACAAGTCAATAGTAGTTGACTTGTTCACAGAATACGATCGCATTCTATGAACAAGTTAATAGTAGTATAATATTATTAATAAAAGCGAGCCGCGCCGCTATTTTACATTGTTACTTGTGTTCAATTAAACTTGCGGGTCGAATATGAATATGGTGTTTTACGAATCAACAAAATTATTTATAAGAGAAAGGAAAAATGAGTATGAAATGTTTCGATTCGTTATTCTATGAACAAGTCAATAGTAGTTGACTTGTTCGCAGAATACAATCGTATTCTATGAACAAGTCAATAGTAGTTGACTTGTTCACAGAATACGATCGCATTCTATGAACAAGTTAATAGTAGTATAATATTATTAATAAAAGCGAGCCGCGCCGCTATTTTACATTGTTACTTGTGTTCAATTAAACTTGCGGGTCGAATATGAATATGGTGTTTTACGAATCAACAAAATTATTTATAAGAGAAAGGAAAAATGAGTATGAAATGTTTCGATTCGTTATTCTATGAACAAGTCAATAGTAGTTGACTTGTTCATAGAATACAATCGTATTCTATGAACAAGTCAATAGTAGTTGACTTGTTCACAGAATACGATCGCATTCTATGAACAAGTTAATAGTAGTTGACTTGTTCACAGAATACAATCGTATTCTATGAACAAGTTAAACCAATAATATTATTAATAAAAGCGAGCCGCGCCGCTATTTTACATTGTTACTTGTGTTCAATTAAACTTGCGGGTCGAATATGAATATGGTGTTTTACGAATCAACAAAATTATTTACAAGAGAAAGGAAAAATGAGTATGAAATGTTTCGATTCGTTATTCTATGAACAAGTCAATAGTAGTTGACTTGTTCGCAGAATACGATCGTATTCTATGAACAAGTCAATAGTAGTTGACTTGTTCACAGAATACAATCGTATTCTATGAACAAGTTAAACCAATAATATTATTAATAAAAGCGAGCCGCGCCGCTATTTTACATTGTTACTTGTGTTCAATTAAACTTGCGGGTCGAATATGAATATGGTGTTTTACGAATCAACAAAATTATTTATAAGAGAAAGGAAAAATGAGTATGAAATGTTTCGATTCGTTATTCTATGAACAAGTCAATAGTAGTTGACTTGTTCGCAGAATACAATCGTATTCTATGAACAAGTCAATAGTAGTTGACTTGTTCACAGAATACGATCGCATTCTATGAACAAGTTAATAGTAGTTGACTTGTTCATAGAATACAATCGTATTCTATGAACAAGTTAAACCAATAATATTATTAATAAAAGCGAGCCGCGCCGCTATTTTACATTGTTACTTGTGTTCAATTAAACTTGCGGGTCGAATATGAATATGGTGTTTTACGAATCAACAAAATTATTTATAAGAGAAAGGAAAAATGAGTATGAAATGTTTCGATTCGTTATTCTATGAACAAGTCAATAGTAGTTGACTTGTTCGCAGAATACAATCGTATTCTATGAACAAGTCAATAGTAGTTGACTTGTTCACAGAATACGATCGCATTCTATGAACAAGTTAATAGTAGTATAATATTATTAATAAAAGCGAGCCGCGCCGCTATTTTACATTGTTACTTGTGTTCAATTAAACTTGCGGGTCGAATATGAATATGGTGTTTTACGAATCAACAAAATTATTTATAAGAGAAAGGAAAAATGAGTATGAAATGTTTCGATTCGTTATTCTATGAACAAGTCAATAGTAGTTGACTTGTTCGCAGAATACAATCGTATTCTATGAACAAGTCAATAGTAGTTGACTTGTTCACAGAATACGATCGCATTCTATGAACAAGTTAATAGTAGTTGACTTGTTCACAGAATACAATCGTATTCTATGAACAAGTTAAACCAATAATATTATTAATAAAAGCGAGCCGCGCCGCTATTTTACATTGTTACTTGTGTTCAATTAAACTTGCGGGTCGAATATGAATATGGTGTTTTACGAATCAACAAAATTATTTATAAGAGAAAGGAAAAATGAGTATGAAATGTTTCGATTCGTTATTCTATGAACAAGTCAATAGTAGTTGACTTGTTCGCAGAATACAATCGTATTCTATGAACAAGTCAATAGTAGTTGACTTGTTCACAGAATACGATCGCATTCTATGAACAAGTTAATAGTAGTTGACTTGTTCACAGAATACAATCGTATTCTATGAACAAGTTAAACCAATAATATTATTAATAAAAGCGAGCCGCGCCGCTATTTTACATTGTTACTTGTGTTCAATTAAACTTGCGGGTCGAATATGAATATGGTGTTTTACGAATCAACAAAATTATTTACAAGAGAAAGGAAAAATGAGTATGAAATGTTTCGATTCGTTATTCTATGAACAAGTCAATAGTAGTTGACTTGTTCGCAGAATACAATCGCATTCTATGAACAAGTTAATAGTAGTTGACTTGTTCATAGAATACGATTGTATTCTATGAACAAGTCAATAGTAGTTGACTTGTTCACAGAATACAATCGTATTCTATGAACAAGTTAAACCAATAATATTATTAATAAAAGCGAGCCGCGCCGCTATTTTACATTGTTACTTGTGTTCAATTAAACTTGCGGGTCGAATATGAATATGGTGTTTTACGAATCAACAAAATTATTTATAAGAGAAAGGAAAAATGAGTATGAAATGTTTCGATTCGTTATTCTATGAACAAGTCAATAGTAGTTGACTTGTTCGCAGAATACAATCGTATTCTATGAACAAGTCAATAGTAGTTGACTTGTTCACAGAATACGATCGCATTCTATGAACAAGTTAATAGTAGTTGACTTGTTCACAGAATACAATCGTATTCTATGAACAAGTTAAACCAATAATATTATTAATAAAAGCGAGCCGCGCCGCTATTTTACATTGTTACTTGTGTTCAATTAAACTTGCGGGTCGAATATGAATATGGTGTTTTACGAATCAACAAAATTATTTATAAGAGAAAGGAAAAATGAGTATGAAATGTTTCGATTCGTTATTCTATGAACAAGTCAATAGTAGTTGACTTGTTCGCAGAATACAATCGTATTCTATGAACAAGTCAATAGTAGTTGACTTGTTCACAGAATACGATCGCATTCTATGAACAAGTTAATAGTAGTTGACTTGTTCACAGAATACAATCGTATTCTATGAACAAGTTAAACCAATAATATTATTAATAAAAGCGAGCCGCGCCGCTATTTTACATTGTTACTTGTGTTCAATTAAACTTGCGGGTCGATTATGAATATGGTGTTTTACGAATCTACAAAATTATTTATAAGAGAAAGGAAAAATGAGTATGTAATGTTTCGATTAGTCGTTATTCTATGAACAAGCACGCGTTCGATTGTATTATGTGAACAAGTCAATGTTAATATAACGTTTCGATTCGCTATTCTATGAACAAGCAAACGTTCGATTGTATTCTGTGAACAAGTCAATGTTAATAAAAGCGAGCCGCGCCGCTATTTTACATTGTTACTTGTGTTCAATTAAACTTGAATTTATAACGAACTTATTAACGAAAATATTTTAATCCTGATAATCTTGAGCCACCCACGACACTTAAGGGTAAAGTAAGGTAGATTATTAGCGGTAATTAGGGTACTCGGCAAGCGCAAAATGTTTCGTTAAACTAAAAATAAAGTTTTTGTCGTCATATTGAAATGATGTATTTGATAAAAAAAAAATACGCGTTCGCCTCTGATCCTGCGAGCCAGCTGGATGTCCTCGGGCATAATGGTCGCCCTATTTGTACGGTATATTTATAAATATATAGCAAATTGTGATTTAACAAAAACTACCATCGAAATAATAAGATATAGGTTATAATTTAACATGCAGTTAGGTGGGTAACAACTATTATAAGAAGAAAAAAGAAATAAACCCAACCCAAAGACGCGCGGCCCCATGCTATTCTATGAACAAGTTCATTACTCAGCTTGTTCATAGAATAACAGTATGTAATTTCATCAAGGAAATAAATAACAACGGCTTATTGAGATAAAATTTGTACCTAGCATATATATATATTAAAAGAATATATAAGAAAAAAAAAAAAAGAAAAGGAAACCCAGCCCAAAGGCGCGCCGCCAACGGCTATTCTATGAACAAGTTAATTTCTTAGCTTGTTCATAGAATTGAATCGCAATTAACTTGTTCATAGAATAGCCGTTGGCGGCGCGACTTCGGGCTGGGCTTTCTTTTCTTTTTTTTTTTTGCGAACAAGTTATAACTCTGTTTTGACTTGTTCATAGAATAAACGAAAAATAAAAAAAAAAAAAATAATAACGAAACTCCTTCCCGCTTTCCCATGCCGACCGTTCCGCTCTCTCCTTCCCGGTCGGCGCGGGCCGTTACCACTTCTTCTATACTCTAAAAATACATTATAATAAATAATTACATTATATTATATTATATGTATATAAGAGAGTTTAA